>RQTK01001379.1:29614-57602 GCA_003991915.1 Elysia chlorotica | reverse complement strand
GGGAGAGGGAGAGAGAGAGAGAGAGAGAGGTTAGAACGTGATCGGCTGACACTGACATTCTAGTCTACCTCCTTCCTCTGTGTTGCAAATCTCAGATTTAACTTGTAATACATTAAATTAGGACCGTATGTTACATAGCCTTCCTGATGATGCACCAATTAAACTGCTGATTGCGTCTGTGTCAGTATACTGGTATTAGCTGAGACAAGATTCATGATATCCCCACCCCGCACAGAGTCAAGGTATCCCCGCCCTGTCTCGTGTGTGGCAGCACATACAATTGTCAGACGTCCGTCTTGGGGCCGTCCACATTATAGTCTATATTGTGCTGATGTTGGACGTTAAAACCAACTCAACAACCCGCCCCGCGCAGTCTCTGTGTGTCGGCACATACAATTTCAGATGTTCGTCATGTGGCCCGTGCGCAATATTTTCTATATTATAGTACTGACGTAGGACTCTAAACAACAAACAAAGAATGGAAACTAATAAACAGTTAGAAAACTCACGTTTGGTTTGGACAGTCCCAGACCAAGCCCCTGAGAAGTGAAAGTTCTCCTCTTCTTTCATCTGACACACGGTCTCTGGACAGAGGAGAGGGGGGGGGGGGGGTCAAACCTTTTTTTTTGTAAAGACAATCTGAAATTGCCTGTTGTTAAGTCTAATATTTGACTCACACCTAAACATTCGTCCGGGCAATATCTAAATAGTAAAAAATGTTGCAAAGGAACTTTATATCCTTTGCTCATGTTAACAGACATTTAGACCAAATTACTTAACAGTTGCTGATTACATTGTGAAAGTCAGGAAAGGATGTACTAGATGATGTTTGAAAGATATTTACAAATTGGATTGTTTTCCATAGAAACATCGCGGAGGCACAAGACAGAAAGAGACCTCGAAATCATTATCTAGGTAGGGGTTTGCGTTTACAGTATTCGAGTAGACTTCTTGGGAAAACATCTAGGTATATATTCCTTGACCAGTATCTGTTCACAGCATGCAATTGTATGTATTTCACCATTAGAAAAAAGCAAGTATACTCTAGGTTTAAATGTCTTCTTTCTTTCACGCTAGGACAGAAGGCAGTACTTACAACCGCTTAGTCCTGAAGTCTTTAGACCCTTTCTTAGAATCTACATAGAGAAATGTAGGAGGATATATACGCTTTGACGAGAATATACTAAATTTTAATCCCCATAAAGAAAAAGTGTAGTGTCTTCTATATGGGTCGTAGCAGGATGTAGTGTATTAACATTTTATAGTCAGTTTGGCCAATGATTCAAAATGCATCCTAAGCTCATCCCTCATATGGGTCGTAGCAGGATGTAGTGTATTAAAGACCTTGCGATTACGCAACCCATAGACGAAGATGATAGGCAAAGAGCTCTGCACTGGCGTCCAGTCATAGCTCTGTCTTCAACTTACAAAGCCAATTAACGATTAAACTAAAACATATCGAAGGGACGCGATTATGCCATCCGTTATTGGTCGTGTTGGTGGTAAAGCCTATATTATCTTGTTACCAACACTGGGCAGTATCCTGCGTGGCCATCACTGCAGAGAGATGATAAGCGAGGACAAAACGCATTACCTATAAAGAAAGAAGATAGTTACATTGAATGTTCTATGATGTCTTAAGGCCATTATGTGGTTCTATCATCATGTTACCAACGGTGGCCAGAATTCTGTAAACAAAGGAGTGGTTGTTACTGCAGATAGATTATAAACGTGGACAGAAAGTCTTACCTTCAAAGACAGTATACACATAATAATCTATGCTGTCTTAAGGCCATTATGTAGTCTTATAATTATATTACCAACGGTGTCTGAAATCCTGCAAACGAAGGCATGGTCATCACTGCAGAGAGATTATAAACGTGGGCAGAACGTCTTTCCTACAAATAAAGTAGACATTGAAACTGTTTTAGCGCCATTATGTGGTCCTATAAGTATCTCACCAACGGTGGCCGGGATCCTACAAACGAAGGCATGGTCGTCACAGCAGGGAGATAACAAACGAGGACAGAACGTCTTACCTACAAAGAAAGTAGACAAGTAATAATCTATGCTGTCTTAAGGCCATTATGTGGTCCTGTATGTTACCAACGATGGGGTAGTCGTTACTGTAGAGAAATGAAAAACGAGGACGAAACGTCTTACCTACAAGAAGAAATTTACATTTCTATGGTGTTATAAGGCCAATTATGGTCCTATAATTATCTCACCAACGGTGGCCGGAATCCTGCAAACGAAGGCATGGTCATCACTGCAGAGGGACGGGATGAAGAACGGCTCCCAGGGATTCCAGAGCGCGCAGTCGTAGGTGGGCTGGGTGGGCCCGATGCCAGACTTGTACTCCCGGAGGATCAAAGCTCTGCTGGACGTCATGTCCACCAGGTCTCCGTTGGAGTATTTCCACTGACCGGTGCTTTTGTCCAGCTTGATGGACGTAGAGAAGTACGTGTCCAATGTGACCGAATCCCTGAGAATTATATAAAAAAAAACAGAAGAAATTAGAAAGGATAAAATGGGGAATTGTTTCCTGATAACAAAATTTAATATTATCTTCACTAGCGAAGAGCTTTATTTTTTGAGAGCCTCTTGGATGAAAGATATGTGAAAGTGTTTAAAGTTCGCCTCATAAAGAAGAAAACAAGGTAATTGACCACAAAAATGCATTTGGAAAGCCCCCCGAAAAAAAAATAAAAAAAAAATAATTTAATAAATAAATAAAATAAAAAATTAAAAAATTAAAAAAATTAAATCCACAGCGCATAGGTAATGAATAATGACAAAAAGGTTGATTACGATCACAAAGAAGGCTCACTACCCAAGTCAGGTTAGCATATTCTTCAATAAAGCATGACGTGCTCCACAAAAAGTCTAACGTTCTTCAAAAAAAAACCTGCATAACTGCATAAGCTAGGCTGACTTACTCCTCAAGAAAGCCAAACGTTCCCTTAAAAAAGTCTAACTTACTCCACAACAAGACTAGCACTCGCCCCAATTCAGGCTGAATTACTACACAACAAGACTAACACTCGCCCCAGCTCAGGCTGAATTACTCCACAACAAGACTAACTTCTCCCCACGAAATCCTGACTTACTCCACAACAAGACTAACTTCTCCCCAAGAAATCCTGATTTACTCCGCAACAAGACTAATTTATCCCCAAGAAATCCTGACTTACTACACAGCAAGACTAACTTCTCCCTAAGAAATCCTGAGTTACTACACAGCAAGACTAACTTCTCCCCAAGAAATCCTGACTTACTCCACAGCAAGACTAACTTCTCCCCAAGAAATCCTGACTTACTCCACAACCAAACTAACTTCTCCCCAAGAGAGCCTGACTTACTCCACAACAAGGCTAACTTCTCCCAAAGAAATCCTGACTTACTCCGCGCGCAAGAAAGGTTTACATCAAAAGAAACCTGATTCAACCCACAGCAAGACTAACTTCTCCCCAAGAAATCCTGACTTACTCCACAACAAGGCTAACTTCTCCCCAAGAAATCCTGACTTACTCCACAACAAGACTAACTTCTCCCCAAGAAATCCTGATTTACTCCGCAACAAGACTAACTTCCCCCCAAGAAATCCTGACTTACTCCACAACAAGACTAACTTCTCCCCAAGAAATCATGACTTACTACACCAGAAGACTAACTTCTCCCCAAGAAATCCTGACTTACTCCTCAACAAGACCTACTTTCCCCCATGAAATCCTGAATTACTCCACAACAAGACTAACACTCGCCCCAATTCAGGGTGAATTACTACACAAAAAGACTAACACTCGCCCTAATTCAGGCTGAATTACTACACAACAAGACGAGCTTCTCCCCAAGAAAGCCTCGCTTATTGCTCAAGGAAGACTTACTTCAAGAGAAACCCGATTTGATCCACTTACTCCAGCTCTGAGAACATGAGGTGGCTGTCCCAGTCGTCCATCGCGAGCTCCCCTCCGGCCAGTTCCCCGCCCCTCATGGCGCAAGTGGTCGCCGCAGTCTCTACGTTGCTCACGTGCATGTTGTCGAAATATTCCAAGACCACAACCTCCTCAGTATCGCCGCCTGCCGCTTGTGCTGCTGGGAAAGATGTGGGCGAGGAGCGTGGATATTGGGAGGGGGGAGGGGAAGAAGGAGGGAAAGAAACGCGAAGAGTTTTATTTCCATTGGTACTATTAAGTACAAGTAGAGTAGTGTAAAGTAAACTTGGAAGCCTACAAAGAGCATCTATTTTCTTTCCGAAAAAATGTGCTTGTTTAGTGCCATATAGCGGCGAGTTTCGGGAAACTTAAGGATTGATATTTGATGGAACAGAAGTAGGGAAGGCATTTGGCTCGTGCGCTTCGAACTTTAAAGAATAAATTAGGGAAAATATCAATCGTGAACGCTTTTTAAGCTCGTGTCTTGGAAAGGGAACTATTGTTTTGTATTGAACGTGTACATTTTTTGAATTAATTTTATATTGTGCTCTGGGCTTCTTCGAAACATCATATCCTGTGTGCCATGCAGTTGCAAGCAGAACGGAATAGAGCATTGATGTCAAAGCCGTGTGGGGTGTTTTTAACGTAGGCAATGTCAGGACGAATTATTGGAATTAATATATTTACTCTCAGGAGAAAAGTGTGTTTGATTGTGCGGATGCCGACAGGTGTTCTGGTTTGATAGTCAGATAAGTCACTATTTAAAATCACATTACTTACCATATTGAAATTGAAGATTTTAAAAACATTTTCGAATTTTAAGAAAAGGAAGACACAAAAAAATCATTACCAAGAAAATAAAAAATATCAGAAATGTGAGAGAGATGAGTGGGCTGGTTTGTTTTAAGACACGTCAGCACGGTAACGGCTGCATTGTATAAAGAGAGAGATAGAAAAAAGAGAGTGAGAGAGGAGATTAGAAGAGACTAAGAAAAGACATATATCTATAGAGAGGTATAGAACGTTATAGAGAGATAAAGATAGTGACAGATTACTAAAAGGACTTTTAAATTTATAGAGAGACTTTGAAGTTTTGGCATATTTTAAAGGCATTGCTGATGAATACTTAACTACATTTTCTGATGGTGCCATCTCACTTGCTTTATGTGATCTTGATACTGTACATTTAAAAGTTACTCACCAACAGATACAGTGGTGAAGCTCACAGCAATCCAGACACAAAATACAATCACTTGACCCTGGATCGCGATTACAGGAAATTGGAATAAGATGGAAAATATTTGTATTAAAGTATACTTATCATAGAAATACAGACCAAACCGTGGAACCATCTTTGAACGTGTCAGAAAATATAGGACAGATGTTTTCTTTGTCAGTTTTCTCCTAAATTAAATAGAATGTCCAGTCTTCAGACCAACCCTGACAAGATTGGCAGAAGACAGTGTCCGAAGAAGATGTCTTGCGTTTTCTGTCGTACAATGTATCGACTATATCTCCCCTACGAGTTCCCGATCACGTTAGCCCTGGGGTAGAACAAGGACTTCCAACGCAGGAGGTGCGTGGTTCGAGCCCTGGCGATTTCGCCCCCCTACTGGTTGGATCGGTGTCAGTTTAATGTGACCGGTTGAAACAGAAGGCATGGTATCGCCCGCCTGTGCCGTGTGTAGATGCACATAGAATTGTCAGACTTCAGTCTTGAGGCCCGTCCATAATAATAGCCTACAGTATACAGTGCTGATGTTGGACGTTAAACCAACTCAACTCAAATCAATCCGGCGAATGGACTGAACTAAATTGAATTTGAACGTAACTAAAGCTGACTGAATGTCTATTCTCAATATACTCATTTCACATGTAGCTGAAATTTCGTTCTATCCGTTTAATTTCCAATCTATTTTTGTCATTGAGTTCTTTTTTTTACCTACCGTTTAATATTATAAAGTGCCTGAGCCTGCCTTTCTAATCGTTGTACATCTTTTTCTATCTTTCTATGTTACATAATGATTTCTACTATGGAATCATTATTAGTTTTATCCCTTATATACTAACATTCGTCGTTTGATTATTTTAATAAATTGGCTTTTATACTTTAAAATAGTTTCAAACCACAAGGATTTCCTTCTTTTTATCTTTAATCGGGGGTTACATTTACTGTGAGTTGCATCTTTAATATATAAACATTAAAGGCCCCTTCTTTGATAATATAAGTAAAAGGTTACGAGTACTATATTCCCTATCATTATTATGTAACTGTCTTTTCTTGATGAAACTGCCTGTCTATATCTTCAATCTTCAACCTTTATTCTTTTCACTCTCTACATTTATCCATTTTTCGCTCAGTCGCTCTCATCATTCATTTCATCTAATTCAACTTTTTTATGTATACATGACTTTGTTTTGCTTATTTATCTGTATATTTCTGAAATTCACTATCAATTGTGTATTAAAAAGTAAACATACTCTTTTAAAAACACACGCGAAAATTATTTTCCCGATAACTTACCTTTTCTCCGGTCATGACAATTCCAGTTCAAGCTCGAAAAAAACTAATCTTCAACTTAACTGTAGGCTAGAATGATCACATAACAGTGCTGAACAGCCCCTACTTCCAACAAACCCTGGACAAAAGCCGAAAGTCAAGCGTTGCTAGAGGCCATCATGACAGTATGGCAGAATCCCACATAACAGTTGAAAGAACGACAAGTCCTTTTGTTTTAAATCACCCGCAGCCATCTATTATTGAAGGCCGTATGGGCATGAAGATGGCATGAGCCTAGCCGAGCCTACAGGTTAGTGGGGTGAGTAAGGCGGAACCGCAATTCCCAAACAAAAGGCTGCCTTTTAAAACTTTCAACAGTTCTTCAAGCGTGACACATCAGTGCTAACGTTTCAGGAATTTCCAAAGCGGGACCAGCCAGCAGTCTATGTGACCATCGAGCTTTAATTTGTTGCAGCTCGAGGCATGATCTGACATAAGAAGACTAGTGTACTACTACTACTACTACTACTACTACTACTACTACTACTACTACTACTACTACTACTAGCTACTTATAATAATAATAATAATAATAATAATAATAATAATAATAATAATAATAATAATACGCCATATTCAATAAACTCAGCTCATTGCGCTTTTTACAGTCTTTTTTGTATACCAGGAAAAAAGAATACACCTTGATATTGGAAGATTAAAAGTTTGATGAAAAATAAAGAAAAAAAATTTACAGCTTTGATTAGTGATTTTTCTTATATATTCTAAGGTCTTGGGTTCTATCGCTAATTAAAACACTTAAGAGACTGTACAGCCTCTTTTTTATATATCTAAGAATACATAAGTATTGATAGTTAAAAAACATTTGACGCAAACGAAAAGAATAAAAAGTGTAAAGCTTTGCAAAGGAACTGCTTTAGACGTTGAAAGGACCAAATTTGGTAGCTCTGTCTCAGTGTTTAAAGGCTTTTAAAATTGTTGGCTTGAGGCATGAATTCACTTGAAATGTTCACTAATAATTATTACATAGGAAATATCAATATGTAACATAGAAAGATAGAAAAAAAGAATAAATATAGTATTATGCAAGGAGAAGATCTCTGGTAACCCCGTACTGTCCTTGTGTTTGTAGTACATAAAATGATCAGACGTTTCCTTTCTTTTCAAACGTTTTTATAATTGAACTCTTCCTTTCCTAATCGATTAAAGTATTTTTCATCATTTATTTAATTTTACCCCGGAAAATAGTTTTTGATAAGGATAAATAATAACGTATGACTAAGGATGAATTGTAATCCATCACTAAGCATAAATGATATTTATTACGGCTGATCCGTATAATCATGCTAATCTTATCATCTCGGAACGTGCTATACACTTACATTGATCAGGCAGCTTCTCAAACTATATGTGCTACCGCAATATTGGCCATGTAATCGGTATTGACTTAAAGTTTTCTCATCATTGACTGCAACACAAATCAAGAAATGATCATAATTATAATTATAATAGCACAGAATGTCACACATGTACATTTGAAATAAAGGGAGAAAAGGAAACATAAAAAATTTGCGGTGCTTGTTGATAGTTTATTCATTTCCAAAAAGTTAATAAATACAAAAAAATGGGAACTTGTACATGCTGAGATCAGATGAACAATGTGACGAAGAAATATGCTTACGTTTCTTTTTTAACAGTGAGATACAATGTTGCTGGGTTTTTTTCAATTGTATTTTACTGCCCTCCTCAACACTCATGGTTTTAGGTATGAAAGACTTATTTATAAACAAAGATGGGATCATAAAAACCTTACATTTTCCTAATTATGATCTAATTAAAGGCATACAATGTTGTTTTTTTTTTTGTTTTTTTTTACAGTCTGCCTCAAGCTTCAAGTTCTTGACATAATACATTTATTTATTATCAAAGATGGGATGCTTAAAATTGGAACAAGCCATATTGTGATCAATAGATTGTATTATAAGCTCATGAGAGGATTGACATGCAAACATCTCTAAGTGTGATTTCCTTTTTCCGAGAGTAAGATTCCAGACACGGCGCAATAAACAAAGGAAATTAATCAAAACCTGTTAAAGACATTCGACCCCCGTTGCTTATCATGTGAACGTTACATCATATAAACTATAATGCTCTGTAATATTTGCACTACACCGTAGACTTGCTCAGCGCTATCACATAGCTCAGTCGGCAGACAAAGCTATGACCTAATATACATAAGACCCAAAGTTCGGATCTGAACTGCTTTCCCTTGTCTTCCTGGAAATGTTTTTCTGTTAAGCTAGTGCTTGTTCAAGAGATCAAAGATTAGAAAAGAACTTATAGATAATACAGTGCAGACCAAAATGTGATGATATCAAGGTAATACAGTCATTATCCGAGGCACCAAACTAGGCATGAACAAGCATTAATGATTTAGTGTATTTTAGTTTTTAGGATCTTTGCAACACCATCAACCCAGATCCACATGATCTCTTCTTCTTACAAAGATATCGTCACTCAAGTTGCACAATGGCTTATCCCATTCTTAAAGCACTGACGATTTAGAAAATTTTACAAATGAGATTCGACAATATTTCACTATTGTGACGATCCATTCGATAAAGTTTCAATACAAGAAATAAATTATGTAACCCACGTTAGACCGATATGATGCAGTGGTTTTTTTTACCTTTTTTTCAGATTTCTTTCGTTAAGTATTGCCTCCGTATCAAAGGCATACCAAATGTTGTTCAGTTTCTTTACATTTTTACCTCGTACGTACAGAAAATTATTTTCCAGTCAATACTTATTTTAACGCATTTCTGTACATCATCGTTATTAGTACTAAAGACACATTCGTCTTAACGAAATAATATAAACAATCATGTTCTAATGCCTTTCTTAATATTTGCTCAAAATCCCTATGAATTGCTCTATAATTATGATATGAACTTCTCTATAGGGAAACAGTGGTTATCCCATTGTTTTCCTACATTTTTGTCATAATCGATATGATTTCAGTATCGGAATCGGAACAGATCTGAATCCGCCTCTGCATCTTGAGCTGCTCCAGGTTAAGATAACCCACTTGAAACATGTAGAGGGCGCTGTAGGCCGGTGGCGCCCCCTGCTCCGTTTCGCCGCAGCCGTAGATACACAGAGTTGCCCCGGGTGAGGTGGGCGTATAGTCTAAGCACCAAACGTCTCCGTCTTTACCATCACCCTTATCGTCGTTATCGTCGACTTCGGCGTCGTCATCAAGCTCGCTGTAATCATCTTTGTCATCACTTCTCTTGACTTTATTGTCCTGCCTTCTTTTCCTGTAGGTCTCTCGTGACAGCATCGCCTCATTTTCGACCTTGACCTTTGACAGGAGACTTGACCTTATCCTGAAGGTCACGGTCACGCCAAGGGTAAGGTCGCGGGCCAGGGGCTCTAACAGAAGGCACTGGTACGTTTGTGCCACAGGGAACATCTTAGGGAACGGCCCGCAGGCTTCGCCGACTCCTTTCCTTCTGGATATTGAAGGTGAGGCTCTCTGACAACTCACCAGGAAGTCTGCAATCTTAGAGAACGTCGACGTGGTGACAGGACTACTGGATTTGCGTTCCCTAGAGGGTTCAGATTTCTGTGCAAAGACTGAGAGAGCATAGAAGCCTCTCCCCGAAAACCGGCCTCTTATGTGGACAACGTTCTCCGTACATTGGGTTAGCGTGGAGCATTCGTCCTTCGTCTTCATCATGATACGACTTCCCGCTTTCTTCGCACCGCCCGTAGATATAACTTGACCATAAACATCGCTCTCCTCTTCACAGCCGTCGCTTCTGTAGGTGACTCCCAGCAAGGACACGATGTTGTCTTTCTTGTTTATTTTCTTCAGTGAGTTGTCTCGACTTCTGACCGCCGCGGGAGGTGTGATAACGGCTTTCAGCTTCAGAGATCCGGACACTGGGAGCTTTAAGTACAGGTCTCCCGTTCTACACGCCAGGACGTCAAACTTGAAAATCCTCCTTGAAAACCCCATCTGAATTGCAATGTCATTGGCACCCCAGACGCCAAAGTGTTCCGGGAATGGTAAAAACCGCTGCCCTCGTTCTTCGTCTTTGCCCTCCACCTCTTCCACCCGGAGATAGTAATCCACCAGCAGGTGGAAGGATTCCCCGGCATAACGCACTTGCCCGTAGACGCTGAGCCGAAAACTTCCGCAATGCGGCGGCTTCACGAAGATACGAAAATCCCCGCTCAAGCCTTGCCTTGTGCACAACACACTTTCCTTGTGCTCCGCCTCCGTGTCGCGGTCTCTCAACAGCGCCGCCATGTTGCTCAGCCGACCATCTTTACACCGGAACGAGAAGAGCTCGCCTCTGCTCACCGTCACGTAGGCGTGTTTGTGCGACAGCAGCTCGAGGCCCGTCTCCATGGCAACTACGGTGGGCGTGGCCTGCTGGCAAAACTGGCCAAACTTGAGCGAGGAGGTCAGCATCTGGAGTCCTTCCCGTATCTATGATAAGAAACAAGAAAATGTTAGAGTATTAACGTGTTCTTTTATTATGAATATTACACACACGTGTAAAATAGTGTAACAATTTAGAAAATACTTTTTAATCATTGGAAGTGAGATATCTTGCCCCGTTAATTTTTTATCCACAGACTTTAAATTCTCTAGCACACATTGCCTGATGCACGGAAAAAAGTGGATATAATTTTGTTCTATCTGATAAAGGATTCTCCTATGAGAAGTTTGTAAAGCTTGGTTTACTTTAAAGGAAAAAATATCAACCCTCAATAACATCAGCAAAATCGACAACAATCAACAACAAAAATCAACAACTACAAAAACAACAACAGCAACAACAACAAAAGCAACAGCAGCACAATAGCAACAAAAATAGCATCAACAAAGCACCTACGACCCAGAAATCTAGACCATTAACAATACCTAACGATCCCCTCTTGAATTTCTATCCGGTTCGCACCCAAGGCCAAGTAAAAGTATTTGCCAGTCTTCGTCTCCTACTGGTTTGATCGGTATTAGCATAATTTGACGTACTGAGAACAACATACTTGTATCCTCGCTCTAAGTGTGACAGCACGTAAGGTTATCATTCTTAGACATAAATCTCCGGACCCGTCCGCAATATAGTCTATCTGCTGATATTATAAGCGACCAACCTGGACAGACGTCCGTCCAACACCTTTCCGAAAGTTATCCCCCATGGGTGACAAGGGCAGTAACTCGCTAGACATGCCTAGCGGGAAGTGCGTCACGATCAGGTGTTCCGGATCCGGCAGGAAGTAGAACTCTCTGATTGCGTCTGCGTGGCGGGGATCATCCTGCAAACCACGCCCACAAGCACAGTCAACGAACCGCCATTGGTCCTGAACGGTTTACAAAAAAGTGTATGGGACAAGAAGTTAGTTTTTTTAAAAAAAAATTTAACACGGAGTGCCGACTAAAAGCTTTACACCGGACGATACAAAAGCTAGTATAATTATACCGCGGAATGCTGCTGTTCCTAAAAGAAATTAAAAATGGATGCATGAATTAAGTCCTAGTAGGTTTATAATAATTAATAACAACAACAAATAGCGCAGGTATTCTATTAATGATTTTAATTGTCACATCGCGAAGTGCGATCAAGGATGAAGCTGTATAATCAAAAGGGAGTGGCGGTAGGTGATTTTTTGCACTCAAAATACTACGTTTCTTTACAATGCGTTTGAAGATTGCAGTTACCCGTTACAAAGTCATTTGACTTGTCAATTCTACTATAGTGTTTATCCAATATTGATCGGAATAGACGGCCCGTCCATCTCAGTAAGCGTAGCGTGTTGTTACATCGGGTTTTGAAAGTCCTATTGATGTGCTAGCTACTAATATCCGACTTTTGGCATGGAAATGTTTCCAAACATTATTATGTACTTAGTTTGCTTCCATATATAATGTTTTACATCTATAATTATATACACGACTGTACAATTATTACTGAGTGATTAATGAAAACCTTGTCACACAAACAACTCCACTACCCTCCTTTTTTAATTTAAGAGACCGCACTTCTTTAAATGTTTTGAATAAGGGTCAATTTATCATTAAAATCAGTAATAACTTTTCTTTGATAAAAACTACAGTATTAGCTTCATTTCAATTTAAGCACCTTTATACACACACTGCTTTAACAGGTATGAGCATGAGATAGTCAGGATTTTGTTTTCTTTTGCAACATTCATTTAGACTTCTCGGGTGAATAAATGCACATACATGTAGTTTTAAAACATCATGATTTACACGCATCTTGGTTTCACAATCTGTACCCACCTTAACTAGCACCAAACTCCACACATGATTGGGCCGGGTTCTGTAGCGTAGCAGACTAGCAGGCTCGCGACCTGCTCCCTTCAGGACCCCGTGTACCAGTACACACGGGATGCTGGTCAGTCTATAAATTAGTAGAAAAAAAATAAAGCGACAATTAGGAGAGAGAGAGAGAGAGAGAGAGAGAGAGAGGAGAGAGACAGAGAAGAGAGAGAGAGAGAGAGAGAGAGAGAGAGAGAGAGAGAGAGAGAGAGAGAGAGAGAGAGAGAGAGAGAGAGACAGAGAGAGACAGACAGAGAGAGAGAGAGAGAGAGAGAGAGAGAGAGAGAGAGAGAGAGAGAGAGAGAATACCATTGGCAACCAGGAGCTTTTGAGGGGCATAGTGGTCTTGTGGTGTAAATCATGCTCTCTTTGAGTAGCAAGGTGTATCGGTCCCAATGCATCTACAAGTCGAAGGTTCTAATCTGCCAAAGCTTCCATTTTTGGTAATTTTCAATTAAACCCTTCCTTACACCACTGAGTAAATACACCTAAAATCTAGTAACACATATAACAGCAAAGGAGTAGCAATCATATCTTAAATATAGCTCATTATAGACAAATAAGACAGGCATGGTCGTAGTTAGAACCCACATCTTCGTTGCGTCAAGCATTCGCCTTGCAAAGACTGCGATACGCAAGGAAACCACCAGACCATCTCTATCGATTATTACAATCATCAAGAACAGGCATAGCGGTGAATATGGAGATTCTATGAAACAAATTTGTGGCTAGATCATGGCGACAGACTGGTAAGTGTCAAGAAAGAGAGGAGGAGTTTTTTATATTTACCAACAACAAGCAACTTTCTTAAAGAAAATAATAATGTTTACTCTCACTTCTCATAATCATTGGGGGGCACGGTGGCCCTGGGGTAGAACATCGACTTCCGACGCAAAAGGTCCGGGTTCGAGCCCTGGCAACTGCACTCCCTACTGGTTGGGTCGGTGTCAGTTTAATGTGATCGGCTGAGATAGGAGTCATGGAATCCCCGCCCTGTCTCGTGTGTAGCAGCACATAAAATTGTCAGACGTCAGTCTTGGGGCCCGTCCACAATATAGCCTATGAAGTGCTGATGTTGGACGTCAAACCAACTCAACAACAACTCATAATCATTGTCCAGAAACCTAATAGTTTGTACTCACTGACAGAAGTGGTGGAACAGTAAATTGGTGTGTGCCAGAGACGCATTTCGTTTGGTGAGTACATCGTGCGCGTTGAACTTGTGCAGGTCGTTGGTGGTCACGGCGCTACGGTTGTACCTGAAACAGATAGCAGGGGAGGGGAATTTGAGATTTTTTTTAGATGATTTTTTAACATATGGTGGTGTAAACTTAAACAAGTGTGGTTTATTATTATTTGGGAGTGAAGTACTTGTGAATTACTGCAAATCACGATGCCTTAGAGATTCTAAGCTTCTTTTCTAAGCCTAAAAGTCTACATATCCAAAATGAATATGACATGTTAAAATCAAAATGCCTTATGTGGGTGCTTATCCACATGTTAACATAAACTTACCTGATATGGATGGAGATCCACATGTAGAAGATGCGGACGGTGTTGAGACTGTTGGTGCAGGAAGACATCAGGAAGGTGACCAGCTTATCCACGCTGTTGGATATCTCGTTGGGGGTCTAAGGGGATGGTTTAGATAAATGTGATTAGAAGAGTTAAAATAAACCTGGTATGTCATCATGCAGGAAGGGAGAAATGGAAAGGACAGATCAGTGTGTTGTTTGTTTTGTGTTTGTTTGTTCTTATTTGTTTGTTTTTTATTGGTGCATGAAGATCTCTATAGAGGGAGGGAGAGAATTCTCTCCCTCTCTCCGGGGTTAACGTCTCCTAGGTTCCCCATGGGGGATGAAGACATCAGAAAGGTGAGCAATCTATCCACGATGATCTCGTCGTCGGGTGTCTGTTCCAGTGGAGTAGGGAGTGTGTGGGGTTATACCAGTGTGTCGTAAAGCAAAAAGAAATTGCATGATAAGTCATGAAGGTAGAAAACGGACAAATAAAGGATTTTTTTTTTGTAACACGGCATATGAGAAAGTGAAAGATATAAAGAAAAAGATCATCATATCAACACTCATGAAGATTCTGTTTGATATATGTCGGGGGAAGGTTTAAATCATGTCGAAAGGGAGGAAGAAGGAAAAAATCGCCTGGTAAGTCATCACTAAAAATGGGAGGCATGAAAAGGGCATATTTTAGGTAAAACAGCATCATATCAGAATGGTGTGAGAGAGGAACGTCACTAGTCTGTCCACACTCGCGGATATGTCTTTGGGTGTCTGTCGAGGAAGATTTTCAGTTATGTGTGGAGGGAGGGGGTGTCAAACAGGAAAAAATATAAAAACTGAGTAAGTCACCAGTGTGGAAAGGAGGCATGTAAAATTTGGATTCAAGCAACATAGCAAGTCATAAAAGTGCGAGATAGGAAAGTTATCGAGCTCTCACGATCGTTATCTCTTTGGGTGTTTGTCGAGGGAGGGCTCAGAATTATCCTGAATGTGTGTGTGTGTGTGTGTGTGTGTGTACGTTTTAAAGGGTGAGTGGGGTAGGTACTCGTAGAAAAGGGGAAAAAAGCCTGATAAGTCTTCAGAGTGGGAGGTAGGCATGAAAAAGACGAATTTAATTGAAACAGCATATCCAAGTACTGCGAAATATGAAAGTAACCTGCATGTCCATACTTGACAAGATTTTGTTATCTTTGTGTGTGTTTCTTGGAAAAAAGATTTAGCATTATCGCTGATTAAGAGGCAAAAACAAAAGGATTAAAGAGGACAGTTGCAATATTTCGCCTCTAGCCCCGTGGTGTGGAATAAGCAAAGCTCAAGCAGGAAAAAGGCAAAGCATGGTGTTTAGTAATGTAGAAGGGAAAAGGCTCGAAGGACAGTACCCTTATGCGATGTCGAGATTAGTAGGTTGTTTGAAAATACATATAATGAAACTCGCAGCTACAGTGCTGGGAACAGCTTTGGTTGAGTTGCTTTAACGTCCAACTTCAGCATTATATAGACTATATTGTGGACGGGCCCCAAGACCTACGTCTGGCAAAGTTTATGCTGTCACACACGAGACAAGGCTAGAAGACCTAGACTCCTGTCTGAGCCAGTGACATTATACTGACACCGATCTAACCAGTAACAAGGTACGAAATTGGAGAAATAAATGTTTGACTTAAACCACGTATTATTTCTTTTACCCAAAACTTTTATATTAAAAAATTGGTCCCAATGCAATTTCATCTTTTTGTGCTGTCACACATGAGACAGCGCAGGAAGACTCCTGTCTAAGCCGGTCACATTATACTGACACCGAACGAGCCAGTTACAAGGGACGAAATTGGATAAATACATTTTTTATCGTAAACCATTTACCAAAATCGTTATACTAAAAATGGGGTTCAATGCAATTTTATGAGTATAATCAATTGAGAATGGTCTTTTGAAAAATCTAAAGAGAAAAATAACAACTTGTATTTTTAGTCCTTACATTCCTTGCGTGCAGATCCATCATCTCAAACATTTTGATGTCTGGAACGATAACCGCCTTTGTTGTGATATGTCTTAACAATCGCTGATTAGTCTCTCCTGAGTCCTCTGCACTGACCAGGTCTCCCTGTGAGGTTCCTTATTAGAAAATAAATTTGGTAACTGAGAATGAAAGACATGCAAGCCAGTCCTATCTCATTTAAACATCTTATAGGTCTCATAAGGC
This sequence comes from Elysia chlorotica, assembly GCA_003991915.1. Taxonomy (NCBI): domain Eukaryota; kingdom Metazoa; phylum Mollusca; class Gastropoda; family Plakobranchidae; genus Elysia; species Elysia chlorotica. The sequence goes on along the minus strand of RQTK01001379.1, from coordinate 41,074 downwards.
GATATACTTTTGAGTTTTAGATCTGTCTACATTAAGAAGTGGATCATAATGGTTGTTGTAGTTATGGAACGAGGACATTAAACAAAAAATATGTAGGGTAAGTTTCGTTGAGACATCTGTAACAGAGAACTGATGACTTATATTCAATGCGTGATTTTACTGGCAACCACGTAAATTATTATATCCTATTACATTCTGTGTTTCAGACCAACCTGTTGCTGAGCGCTCCCTGGTCGCAAGGCCCTTTGTCTTGGCCAGTGCATAACTGGACCTGCTCGTCTGGCATCCCATGGTGACGCTGGGTAGTCAGTGTAGTTCGGTGGTCAAGGTGCCTTAGCGTGTCAGTGGACGGTGGTCATTCTCACAGTCATTGTGTCTGTATAAAGATGATTGTGTGCTCTACTCTAACTGTGCACTGTTCGCTTTCAGGAGAAAACAATTAATGAATGTTATATGTAACAAAAGGAGAAATATAATGGGAGATAGGGAGAGAGAGAACGAGAGACAGAGAAAGAAAGAGAGAGAGAGAGAGAGAGAGAGAGAGAGAGAGAGGGAGAGAGAGAGTTGCAAGGGGACATCAGAAAACCTATTTTTTTTACTTTTTTAGGGAAATAGGAGAAAATTGAGAGAAAAAGCAGAGAGAGAGAGAGAGAGAGAGAGAGAGAGAGAGAGAGAGAGAGAGAGAGAGAGAGAGAGAGAGAGAGAGAGAGAGTTCTCCAGAGACTTCGAAAACACATTTATTTTTACTTTTTTAGGGAAATACTCTCTCTAATAGAGACAGAGAGACAGAGAAACAGGCAGATAGAAACACAGAAAGAGACACACACAACAAATAAGAACGCAGATATATATTATTGAAGAGTTGGTTACGGCACGAAAAAAATTAAACAGTCACTGTGTTCGAGAAAAGTATGATTTTGTATTTCGAATCGAGATTTTGTTACACTTTAAAAATAGACAAAACAATCATGATTGTGTCCCAGATTTACAATTCATGATAATTTCACGAAATTCAAGATAGTTTAAAAGAGAGAATGCTGGTGGTTTTGCTCATTTCAATCAAACAAAGTAAAATATTTTGATTGCACCACAACGACCCGTTTCTTTATTTTCTCGGTACATTCTGCAAGCAAACACTTATAATGATTCTGGTGAGCAGAAAAAAAATGATAGAATTGTAAAAATCGCAGATGGTCACATTCTCTCTTACGAGATAAAGGTTAGATTTTCACTCGGTGTCCCATAATTTGGGCCGTTCATACCAAGCCGCATTCTTCGCTATGATTCCTCGAAAGACATCGAAAAAAAAGAAAACCCGATTTTTAAACGTAACTTATTCAGGAAAAAAACACCCTCTATTGAACAATACTATGTCATCTAAATTTATCATATCTATTGCGGGAGTTTCCAATCTATCACAAAACCGTTATAAAATTATCATTAAAAAAAGTTTTCTGGAGGATCATTACAATAATAGCATTCCGTTCCTTTCTTACACATCTTATATTTTTTTTATCTTTTCTTTGTTTGTTCTAAATTGAAGGTAGAAATGATTACGTGTTGCATCAACCGTCACTGATTTTCATTGTAAATTTTCTAGCAACGAAGAAAGAACTCCCAACGATGAACCCACCAGAAGAGTGAGAACAGGTAGGAATGGAAGGCCTTGATCGCTGATGTCTGCAACAGACATGACACATAAAGAAGATCCATTTTTATACTGAGGTTCAAACCTTCAGAATATTGCTCCCAGCAAAATATGTATTTCCTGTTTACCATTTTCTAGATTCCCGTCGCCTGGGTTAAGTTTAGCTGGTGTTGTGTCAAACGGCAGCACTATGAAGGCTATATTGTGGACAGGGCCCTAAGAAGATCGTCTATTAATTTATGTTCTGCCACACAGGAGACGGGTCGGAGAGGCAACCACTACAGGGAACGAAGTAGGACAAAAAAAGTTTTTTAACGATCGTGGGATTCGAACCACGCACCTTTCGATCTGGAGACCAACGCTCTACTACTTGAGCCGATTCGCCCACTTCCATCTCCCGACAGATTAATCAACATGCTCTAGACTGACAAACAGTTAGTTCGAGTTTTCAAATCTCAGCTAGTGTCCTCATTTGATGGTATGTTTAATATGGCGTAGATAGGTCATGAAACAAAAAAGAAGTTTGAAGGAAAGGGGGTCAGAGAGGAAGAGAGGCGAAAGAAGAGAGAAAAAGGGAAAGAGAAATAAATATATAATAGAGAGAGACGGGGGCAGAGAGAGACGGAGAGAGAGACAAGAGAGGAGAGATCGAGAAAGATAAGGATTTTAGATGGGTTTTTCTGTTTGTACGTTAACTAGAACTACTTGTCATGAATTTTGTATGCATGTACTGATTTTTGTACCTGGAGTCTATCCCAACATTGCTTCTTTATGAGAAAAATTAAAATTTTAGATGGGTTTTTCTGTTTGTACGTTAACTAGAACTACTTGTCATGAATTTTGTATGCATGTACTGATTTTTGTACCTATCCCAGTCTATCCCAGCATTGCTTCTTTAAAAAATATATTTATTTATATAAATTACTGACTAAATCTCAATGCAATTCACTCCATAATACATTTTCTTTGCAAATATTAGATTGACACACGTTTTCAATAATGTTTGGAACTCGTATCATGTTCTTGTATGAATTAATGCTTTTTGTTTTGTAGTAATATTATTATGTATTGTTATCCAAGTTTCTTTTTGTAATGAGATTTTAATATAAAAATTGCCATGGTTTGATTTTATTGAATATAAATAAAGTGCTTTGTTATTATTATTATTATTATTATTATTATTTTGTCTTGAACATCTGGAAAACCAAGATCTTTTTTTTGTTTTGTGTATGTGTGTTAACTATTGCCTTTTAAGTGCGAAGTCGGATCCGCGCCGAGATATGAGTTTTGCTATTGTTTTTCTCCAAAAACGGTTTGTTGAAACTACAAAAATAGCAAAGTGAAGCTTTAAAATAGTTTTAGCGGCATTTTCCAATCTAATCTCAACTTCAGAGCTTTTTGCCTCCACTATTGAAGTTCTAAAAACGACTGCAACCGCCGTAAGCCAAACTTGGGAGCACTAAAATGCAAACTTATAGAAAAAAGCTCCATTGTCACACACACGGTTCAGTAAATTAAATCAGTGTCTTGAATAGGAAAACACTATTATCGTTCGCTCTAAAAGTTCACTTAAAAATACTAAAACAGTTTCAGTAGCACAATCTGTTTACCATCCTCGAAACGAAAATCAAAGCAAGTGTTGCTTATACGACATACATAAGTGTTCTCTTTCCTAAATAATTAATGATTTTCTGTGTTTCATTCCGAGGAGAGCTGCACTGACAGGCGAGATTTGAACCCGAGGAGCTGATGGATGGAGAGGCCAGCACGCCTGTTATGACACATGGGCACAGCGCACAGACTGATAGGTACGGTACATTCAATCTGTTATGACACATGGGCACAGCGCACAGACTGATAGGTACGGTACATTCAATGGGTCGTGATCAAGATTTCAACATGGTCTTTTTTAGGGTTTTTTGGTTTTTGGTTTTATATAATTATATATTTGAGCCCACCTTCTTTTACCACACTACTTAACATCCTAACGTTACAAAATGTAGATGCTGTAAAAAAAAAAAGTAGGACTTTTATTTACCTTGTAAACAACCAAATTTTATTTCAATAAAAATCAATTTTGACTGTGAGAATCTTTAACAGTCTGTACTTACCCACCAAGTACTAAGACCATCGACCTCGATGACTGTAATTCAGTATTTGCGATCCACTCAACATTAACGAATGAAATACTCACACCCTTAAATTACCCAAGGGATTTTCTGATTATTCATTGGCTCAGTTAGTTTTGGGATAGAGCGATCGCCGGTGCAGATTTCCTTATGTGACTGGCTGAGACAGGAGTCATGGTATTCCCACCCTGTCTCTTGTGTGGCAGCACATAAAATTGTCAGACGTCCGTCTTGGGGCCCGTCCACAATATAGTCTATATAGTGCTGCTGTTGGGCGTTAAACCAACCAAACAACAACAACCACATATCATCTTCCTTTTCACGACAGGCCACCATTATCGCAAGACCTATAGTCTATGGTTGAGGATCGACACGCATTCCTCTTTCGGGTGGGGCGCGGTCGCCCTGGGGTAGACAATTATATATAGGCTATAATTATTGTCTGTGTGTTGTAGCACATGAAATTGCCAGACGTTATATATCCATAAATATATAGTGTTGGATTTGAATATTAGCCAATCAACTCAACTCAACTCTACCGGCGCGGACTCCTAACCTATCGCCTTTGTTTTAACCTCGGTGACGCAAAGCATCTAATCTATGTTTTGGGAGCGACATTCTTTTCTTTTTCCTAGTTCAACATTTTGTAGCTTTTTGTAGCTTGTCCTAGCGGAGTTTCACTGAGCGTGCGCTATCCACCGGCTGTCAGTCTCCCCTCATCAAGTGTTTTATCACCTGGACAGGGAAGATCAATATTATCGGTCTGATGAGATGCCCGTAAGGCTATAGATCCATTTCATTCACACGCGCCCGCTGACGTCAGCTTTGGGTGAGGAAAGCAAAGCTCTATCCGGGTTTAACGTCCGCTAGACCTTAAGAAAGTTATCACTGTCCCACGGATCTGCAGGGAACTTGTGTTGTGTTGTTGTTGGTTGGTTGGTTTAACGTCCAACACCAGCACTATATAGGCTATATAGTGTACGAGCCCCAAGACTCACGCATGATAATTTTATGTGCTGCCACACACGAGACAGGGCGGGGAAATCATGACTCCTGTCTCAGCCGGTCACATTAGACTGAAACCGACCCAACAAGTAGGGATGCGTCGGAAGCCGATGTTCTACCCCAGGGCATAGATCCATTTCATTCACACGCGCCCGCTGACGTCAGCTTTGGGTGAGGAAAGCAAAGCTCTATCCGGGTTTAACGTCCCCTAGACCTTAAGAAAAGTGGTTTATTGCGACGGGACTCTAGAGTGGAGTACTTTTGCAGACTGAAATTACTAAGACCTTCATTTGCCTAATGTAGACACCTAAAGACTTATTTGTACAAAGACCTTAGAGTTGTTCGATTTATTTACAACATTTACAACCACCATAAATAAATGAACATAAACAATTTTATAAAGATGATGATGATAATAACAATAACACAGCAATAGCAGCAGCAACAATTAAATCCAAGCATTGCTTTCTGGCTTTAGTAGCCTACGGAACAAAGTAGATTATAGCTTTTGCTGAAATGGAGGCATCGTCCTGGTTTATTTATTTTAGTTGTGTAGTACTTTGTTGTTGAAGTCGTCACCGTGTCTATAGTAGTAGTAGCAGTAGCAGTAGTAGTAGTAGTAGTAGTAGTAGTAGTAGTAGTAGTAGTAGTAGTAGTAGTAGTAGTAGTAGTAGTAGTAGTAGTAGTAGTAGTAGTAGTAGTAGTAGTAGTAGTAGTAGTAGTAGTAGAGAGAGAGATACTATACTCTCGTGTAGTAGTAGTAGTAGTAGTAGTAGTAGTAGTAGTAGTAGTAGTAGTAGTAGTAATTGAGTTGTTTTAACGTCCAACGTCAGCACTATATACGATATATTGTGGACGGACCCCAAGACTAACGTCTGACAATTTCATGTACTGCACACACGAGACAGGGCGGGGATACCACGACTCCCGTCACACCCGGTCACGTTATACTGACATTAAAAAGCGAAGAGGTTAGAGGGAACCCGATATCGGGGTGAATTTTGACGTCTTCTTTTTAGCCAGAACATAAACATTAGCCACAAGGCCTCCATTTTGTTAGAACTGAACAGAAAGGGGGTGGAGGAAGGCGAATCTACTCTGTCGCCTCTGGCCCTTTGGGTTCGCTTCCCTTTCCTCACCTGTTTTTGAGTGAATGAGAAGGGAGGTAATGCGAATAATTGTTTACTGTGTCTGCATGCTTAGACGTAAGGGGTTGAAAAATGTCGTTCTGTGACTGCACCCATCATTGCCAGACGTTCATCTTGGGACTCGTCTACAATATAGCCTACGTACGTTTGTTCAGCTAAATTTTCCTATATTATGAATTGTCACAAGTGAATGATTGATGTATCGACGAATTAATTTTATATGCATCAATGGTAACTCAGAGAATCACCCATGTGTACTCGATGTAATGGAAGTCTGAGACAACCGACTGTAATAATTATTATAATTCTTCACTGCACTATAACAAAATTTGGCAGAAGATAGTGGTACTGTTGGTGGTAACATCTTGGATTGACAGATTAAATGTGGAGGCGTAGCCTTACAATACTACTACCCTACGAAGACGGATCTCTGAGTCACATCAGTAACATGTATGCGGTGAAATAGACAATACATTTTATTTGAAGGTAACAAACCTTAAGTTGTCAAATATGCAAACATTTTTTTCTATTTTTATTGGTTCAAAAGATATAAAGCCTGATTTCAGTATTTTTGCTGACAAAAAGAGACGTCAGTATATTTTTTAATTTCACAGAATCTTGCTTTTGCAACTTCAATGATTGTTTTAATTAATTTCAAGCCAGCGCGGGACAAAAGTCAGCGAAATTCGCACGATTGGGAGATCGAACGAGGTAGGCCAACTGGAGGACGTGCTTATACGTTCTTCTAATCTGTAGGTCCCCGGTTCGATTTAGGAGCTTACGATCAGGTATTGATCTACTTATCTGGCCTGGTCAACTCCTGGTTGGGTCGGTGTCAGTTTGATGTGACCGGTAGAGACAGGAGCCTAGCTCTGGTCTCTCTCCACTGACTTTCTGTGGCCACACTTATCATGGCCAGACGTTCGTCTTGGGACTCGTCCACAATATAGCCTATATTCTGACGAATGGCGCTCAGAAACCAACAAATTTAAAATTAATGTAGTCTTCCTGACAGTAAAACGTAAAACGTTGAGTATTTTCTTACATACTAAATTGTCCTAAACTTTTCACCAAAATAACTTACCTTTAACGTTCTTCAACTTTTTATATACCTTATTTTTAATCTTCCTCGACTTTTCATAGATTATTTATTTTTGCTCTTCCTCGGCTTTTCTTTAAATAAAAAAATGCCTTACTTTTAATTTTCCTCGACTTTTCATATAGATACCTTACTTTTAATATTCCTTAGTTTCATTGAAAAACCATACATTGCGACTGTCTTCATTGAGTTTTCACTAACATATCTCACATTTCTACACTTCTACAACACACTCATCAGTATATCTGTGAAAATGAATGTATATGAAATATCTGCTTTTCAGGCTACAGTCAAGACAAAAAACGACTACTAAGACGCCAGCTTTTTATTAGTTGTTTTTTGCCTAAGTGGAAACCCCCACCTTTTACAAATGAGATACAATAGCGTAAGTTGTTTTATTGTCCCTTTATGCAGTAATCTCTTTGATGCTAGTCAACTGTAAACAACAAAAACAAACGAATAAGCCACACGATTTTCACATTCGCAACAGCGATGGGTCCTTTGACAACATCTTGTGCCGTATGTACAACGGTGCTGTAACTTACGACTTTTCGTAAGCCTTCGTATTCTCATTATTATTGTTACGACGCGTCGTAAGCTTCCACGACGGTGTACTTATACAAGCTTACGACTAGTCTTATGACATAAGAATAACAAGGCTTACAATAAGTAAGTTGTGAGCTGCAACTGCGATGTTTTACCTTTCACTCACTCATGCCCGTTATGCCTCCTGTCATGTAGGGCAGCAACGACGGATCTCCACTCCTGTCTGTTCTTTGCACAGAATTCCAAGTGTGCTTCATGGTCTTCAGCTCGCTCTCCACCGTACGCCTCCAGGTGTTTTTAGGCCGCCCCCTCTTTCTTCTCCCCTGCGGTGTCCAGTGAAGGGCTGTACGGGTAATGTTGCCCTGTTCCTTTCGCATGACATGTCCTAGCCATCTCCATCGCCTTTGCATGATGATGGTATCCATGCACAGCTGGTTGCACCGGGCGAGTAGCTGTTGGTTGGAAATGGTTTCCCGGCCAGGATATTCGCAAGATTCTCCTGAGATTCTTGGTATGGAAGGTTGACAGTTTGTTGAAGTCGCTTTGGGTCATCCTCGTTTTACCTTTCGACCCAAAGTAATTGCCTCTTGCACGTTTTGAAGTAAATTAACAAACAAAAAACAACAACCAAACAAGTTAAAACAGCACAATAATGTTTTAGGGTGTCCAGCATTTTATTCATGATTTTTTTTATCCTTGAGCACAGAGTTAACATAAAAAATGAAATAACTATAAATAAGTCGAAAGGCATTATTTTGTTGGTCCAAGGTCAGTTATTCATAAACATTTTAACCTCATGTAAGATGTGTACATGTTGTGGTCTTTGTATAATTGTTTACGTTGTCAATTATGAACAGTCTACTATAATTGCTGTCTTTATTTTTATTTTATTTTTACTAAACTTAACATGTAAATAAAATGAAACAGAAAATAATATGCTTTACTGTAGTGAATTTGGATATAGATGATTGTTTAAAAAATTAAAAAAACATTTCAGTGTGATCGAAAATTTCTTGAAAAAATGTTTTTGATAAGCTGTAGAAAAACTGGCGGACCAGTGTTATATTGATAGTACAGAGCAAAGCTGGGGTGTTACAATATAACGACAAATATATAATACCACCATCCCCCCCCCTCCATTTTTTCCTTCACTAGGTTACGCTAAAATACTGCACCGGTGCAAAAACAGTCGTACAGAAGATGATATAAGTACTAGCTAATGACTATTATTGATACACGCCACGAAACTGTTCAATACATGCCAAAAATATTTCGCTATCAACCTGTTTCAAAGACATAACTGGTCAGAAGAAGCACTGAATTGGCTTTAAAAAAAAGTCTGTTAGTTCCAGATAATACTACAGCTCACGCTTTTACTAAAAAAAACACCATTAGGTGGCAAATAAAATTCTCATTATTTTTTTCATTTGTCGTATCCGTTGACTAATTTTTTCTTCTTCGAGGTCTACATACATTGAGTTAAATACTTTTTATATCGATTTGTTACACATTTTCTTAAAAAAACCTACATTATCAGATCTAACCAGACATCCATCGCTATTTCTGGAAAAACAAAAAAGCACCACACTGGCAGTCTGGCGAGCTAGAAAGATGGCGAGCTAGACTGGCACAGGGTCAGCAGTATAGGACCACATCGGAGACAGAACATTGGTTGTAACAGCAATCACACACCAGGTCTCTCTTCCGCCGTGCCAAATGTGAGCCCTTGGCTGTACTGGCCTCCCGCTTGTTTCGCCCCTGGAGGATCTCGCTTAGCAAGTCCACGTCTGCTCGGGTGTCGTCTGTAGAGATCAACAAAAGGCATTGTGGTTGTCATGGCAATCATGGATGACATATTCTCGCCTCTTAGTTATGTGAGTGCAGCGAGACTCATCTTTGTATTTATTATAAATAATCATATGGTACTTATTACTAAAGGACAGTGTACAAGAAGTTAGACATGTCATATCGTATGTGTATTGAGTATCAATAATGTCTGCAGAGATAAAACAAATATCGTGATTCTCATTACAACAGCAGACAACCCTTAGTTATGCGAGAGCAGCGAGATTGTTCTTTGTTGTTTGGAAACTATTACATATTTTTATTATATATAATCTTATTGTGTTATTATTAATGAATGGTTTACAAAAAATTAGCCATGTCATTATTTATATGTGTATTGAGTATCAAAAATGGCAGCCTAACAATCATAAAGGCTTTAACAGACGAAGCTAGATCTAGGCACCCTCAAGGTCTGGGAAGTAAAGTAAAGTGGGTTAAAAGAAACGGTATCAAATCTATATATAGCGTAAGATCCAACATAAGATGAGTAGACAATAAACAACTCAGATTTAAGACATGGGAATGCATGTGTAGGCTGTTTCGGGATTAAACTATCAAACCGCACAAGACATTCATGTCAGCTAGGGTCTCATCCTCAATGAATGTCAAAGAGGGAGGGGGTCCACATAATCGGCTTTATTTAGACAACTATGAACAAAAAAGTCAATACCTTTGGGATATGTTTCAATTACATGGTTTTTCGGAATTTACCTATCAAAATCCCAGCATAGCCTTTTAACTATTGGCACCACTAATCATTCTATCTCGTATCATGCTCGAAAAACTTCATATTGTGTCAACAAAGAAAAAGAGAAAACTTTCCATAGGCCTTTCCTCTAATATATTCGGGCATCAAGGGCGATGACAATGCAGTCCGTGTCACGTTTTAGAACCTTTATGGGACAGGCTATCACTAGCTAGCTGTCTTTAATCGGCATTTGTATAATATAACGATGACTCTCACACATTTTTCCCAATACCTAACCTTAGATCTATCCTGCCTTCTAAGAACAGTTCAGCAGCTAAAACAGCAAACAGATTATAATTACCTACGGTTTATAGTACAGGACAGAAAATCATGAAGTTAAATCGAGTTTGATATTGTGGACGCGCCCAAAACCTAACGCCTGATAATTTTACGTGCTGCTACGCATGATTCCTGTCCCAATCGGTCACACTATGCTAAAAACGACCTAACCAGTAATGGAAGAAATCAGACAAAGATATTTTGACCAAACGCAGGTTTCCAACCAGGGACCTGCCTATTGGGAGACCTACACGCTAACACCTCCACAACTTGGATCCATCCTCACAATCATGGAAAAAAAAATAACAATTGGTACCAAAAAGCTGCCGAGACGCTCGATTCGGAGCACAAGGACAGTGTTAAGTTAATTCACCTGAAACAGATCCAGCGTCTTGCCAATGTCTTAGCTCTCCTGCAGCCCTCAGTCCCTCGCGTTCTCCCTCCTTGTAGCCAGACCAAACCTTGTCCATCAGTTCCTCGAGCTCCAGAACTTCCTGTCGCTGCGCAGACCTCAGGAGTTCATCCAGAGCTTGGAGCTCCCGTGACATCTTCTCCCGCGTCTCCGGATTTTCCCGATTCTCCTGTTTCTCCTGCTCGTCACCCCTGATCTGAGAGTGGACGTTCAATGGCAGCGATCGCTTCCGGTCCGTTGTACTGTTGCTGAAATACTCGGGGTGGAACCGCCGCAACACGTTACACACGTTCCGGTGAAGGTTGACCAGCGATTGTCCACAGTATCCTCTGAGGGACGAGGGGGTAGGAAGTAGAGAAGATTGTACACAACATTATTAAGTTGTCATTGTTGTCATGCAATAATGTTTCATTATTTTGCTTTAGTAAAGACAGTTGGGCGACAAAGAGAAAGAGAGAGAGAGAGACAGAGAGACAGAGAGAGAGAGACAGAGAGAAGAGAGAGAGAGAGAGAGAGACAGAGACAGAGAGAGAGAGAGACAGACAGACTGAGATAGACAGAGAGACAGAGAGACAGACAGACAGACAGACAGACAGACAGA
>RQTK01001379.1:15785-29546 GCA_003991915.1 Elysia chlorotica | reverse complement strand
ATTTAAGAGATAAAGAGAACGGAAACTAATGTCAACTTAACTTTACATGGAGAAGATATGAAAGTGATCAAAATAATGTTGGACATAATTGACAGCGCTCTACCGAGGTGGGGAGGAATGGACAAACGCAAACGAGAATCGAAATTCTATGGGTTCTCGCTTTTGGAGCAGTACATTATTTGCGATATACAAGACTTTAACGGATAACATAATGACCGCCCTTATTCATGGAGTTTTCTGATCTCAGGTAGAAGAATGATTGGCCACCTACGAGACAGCTGGTCACATTAAACTAACACTGGCTCGGTGAAAAACGGACGAAATTGGACAAAATAAAGTTTTGACCGATCGAACTGCGGACCTCCAGACCACTTGGGTTAGTTAAAGATGTTCCCATGCCATATAATGGTGTGAAGATCTTTTAAAATAACAATAGAACAAATGAAAAAAATGCAAAAAGGTAAAATTGTGTAGATTTCTCTTGGTATATATAATTGCAAACTGTAAAGCTTCTCATCTTGGGACGAGGGGTGTACAAGCGCAGGTAGTAGAGCGTTGGTCTCCCAATTAGGATGTCCCTGGTTCGAAAAAGACATAATATGGCCGAAAGTGTTATGTTCGACTTCTCCCCCTATTAGTTTGGTCGGCCATAACATATAATGTGGCCTCATCTTCTCTGTATGGCAACACGTAAAATTATCAAACGTTAACCCCGGGTTGGTTGGTTGGTTGGGTTGGTTTAACGTCCAACAGCAGCACGGTATAGGCTATATTGTGGACGGGCCCCAAGACGGACGTCTGACAATTTTTTTATGTGCTGCCACACACGAGACAAGGCGGGGATACCATGACTCCTGTCTCAGCCGGTCACATTATACTGACACCGACCCAACCAGTAGGGAACGCAACAGCCAGGATTCGAACTCGGGACCTTTTGCGTCGGAAGCCGATGTTCTACCCCTGGACTACCGTGCCCCCCCCCTCCCGCTAGTTAAAGAGTCCGCAGTACATACTATATAGTGCTGACTTTGGACGCTAATCAATATACAAGCAAATGAAATCTCACCTGGGGTGTGGCGTTCCATGGTAGTTACAATGTGTGGAGGCGAGTGTAACACTCAGGCACAAGGTAGACACTACGGCAAGCCGAAGTAGTAGGGAATCAGTTGGTCTGTGATACATATTGATCTCTGTGGAACAACAACAAATATTTCAGTGGTAGAGAACCAAGGAGTATGTTATAAATACATGTATTGATCTTCGACAACCAAAAAAAAACCCTTCACTGTCTCTGTGACCATAAAGACAAAAAATTAATGTCAGGCGTTTGTCTTGCGGCCCGTCTGCAATACCTCCAATATAGTGCTGACGTTGGAGGAAAAGGAACACACATGTATAAACGATATAAAAATACTGTTAGATTAATATGCCTTTAAACTCGCGATGTGTTATATTCATTCATCAACAAATTCATAACCTGATTACATATAGCATGTTCGGTTGAAAAAACAATCAAATCATCATTTTCCACACAGATCAGAGATTGGCTTTACAAAAAGAAGGTACTAGTACTGGGTCCACTAGTACTGGCACTAACAGCTCTTTTACCTCTGTACTAGACTGCAGGCGTTTCGATCCACATGATGGAGCTTTGATTGGAAGCCGTGGCAGAAACACTTACCTACCGTCTGAGATTTCGCAAAGCCTCTATTAACAGCCGTAGTGTGCGAACATATCAACTCCTGCATCATTCCCAGCCAGTCACAGACAATATGCAGCTATCTATTTTAGTGGCTATTCGTTTTTCGAGGCACCGGACAACAGCATGCGATGTCGGGCCAACAACATGTGCATTGCCTCACTGAGGTAAAGTTTGAACCGCGTTGGTCTGTATTGGGCGTCCGCAATTTTTTCCCTGGTTCTCGATTCAAAACTTTAAACAAATTTTTATCTAGAATGCCTCTACCCAAGAAGTATATTTAGTCTCAATTTGTAATAAAAGAAGGTCACACAAAAAATTATTTATAAAATGAGCTTAGTTTTTGAAATATTCGAAAACTTAGCCACGCGCGTAATCACTGGGCATTCTTTGACTCAGCTGATCAAGCCAGACTAGCTTCGCGTGTACATTTGAAAAGCAGTCCAAACTGTCCAACGCTGACAGTCAAACTTGATTCTGTTATCACGTGCTTTGGCCAGCAACTGGGTTAGCCTGGGTATGCAACTATGCATACCAGGACCACTTCTTTGTCATCTGTGAATGGCGACCCACATTTGGCCTTAATAGGTGTGCTCGGGCCCTAACCCTGTGTCAGGCCGGGTATCGACACACGCCCCTTGCCTGTCAGGAACCTATCGGGTGCCGCCTCCTCGTAGCGTCTGTTTTGTGTAAAGGGGGACCACTCTAGAGAAACTTTCGATGGCTTGGTATTGGCAGTGTTTAATTCCCCAATTAGGCAAGAGAAAAGATTAAGCTCAAGGGAGAGAGGCACACGTAGGGAAGTACAAGTAGTGAATACACTGGCATGAAAAGGCACAGCAGCATTGAAGAGGGAGAAGAGACAGATATATTCATAGACAAAGACTGGGCGGAGTGCAAGACTGGTAAAAAGAAAAACCACTGAAATCAGTGAAATTTAATTTAATTTCAATATTCATCGCAGGTTTGTTTTGTGTCGAATTTAATGTCATAATTAAATGTTTCTGTTTTTCTTTTATAAGAATGCTTCAACAATGATGATGAGCATGCAAACAAAATTAAAAAAAAATATTGATGATAATGGCCATGACGATGATGATAATGAAAATGATGATGTTAATAATAATTATTAATAATAATAATAATAATAATAATAATAATAATAATAATAATAATAATAATAATAATAATAATATAAAAAAAATAATAAGAATAATAATAATAATAATAATAATAATAATAATAATAATAATAATAATAGCTGTCACAGAGACCCGCCGACGTATAATGAGAACTCACGGCGCTATGTGAGTGGCTTATCTACGTCTTAGAGGACGTTCGAATCGCCAATTTTTTCGCCACATCACAATAGAGAAATGCTGCACTGTTACTACCAGTAACGTGCGAAATATTGCAACGCATTTTGCTGAAAGAAGTCCCGATAAACGGCGAAGAAAGAGTGCTACCTCCCACAGGCTCCCAGATGTCTGTACTGCACATGTTGCAGTTGATCCAGCTGCATTGTGTTGGCCTTGCAATTACCTCGCTGAACAGAGTTTAGTAACGTTAGTAATAATATAAAAAAAAAAAACGCTATATTGTGGACAGGTCCGAAGATTAACCTCTAACAGTTGTACGTGCTGCCTCACAGAGACAGTGCGGGAATACCACGACTAAGTTCTCAGCCGGTGAGATTTTTTGCCGATCGTGGGTTTTGAACCAGCGATTGAGAGACCAACGCGCTACCACTTTCGAATGTTTGCACGTCCCTCTTACGCTTTCCCGCCTGAGTTTTGAATAATTATGTCGTAAAAGCTGTTATGTATTATTTTAATTGGCTCTGCTTTTCTTTTAACTCTTTCCTTGTGCCTTACAAAAGCACATTTTACTTACTAGTTTATATATTAATTTCTAACAATGGCATAAATTAACATAATTGCACTCTTAATTGTATTTTAAGAGTTTCGAATGATTTCCTCTTTGGCTGTACCTCTAAACTATAAGGAATGGCGTAAGATTACAAATTATAGACACATGTACGTTTTCATTAAATTTTTAAGGAATTTGTTAATTACAAAACGAAATTTAAGCATTAAAAAATCAGGCAGTGCTGAGTTATACAAACACGTAGCGTAGAAATAATCCAGTGAATGCAAATTGTCTGCAATGGAAATAAGAACATCCGACCAATCGTCTGGGTCATGATGGCGCAAAGAAATAAGTTCAAAACATAAAAACAACAACAACAACAACAACGACAACAACATCAACAAAAACAACCCTGAGGATCAAAGATTGGATTAACAACTTGTCATTATGTCAGCATGGCATTGCCTGTTCATCTCATACACAAACATGGCAAATCAAGACAACAAGAAACTATATATGTGCTATTTCTTTCATTTAATGTAAGTTGATATTCCTAAGGATCATTATAATTATTGTTTTTTTCCGCCAAATTAAGATTCTGCTAATTTGAACAGAATAATAATTATACGTTTGAAGATATTTTCATTTAAATAAAAGATAAAATAATAATTGATTCCTCTTTTTGTTTTTTACAGATATACCATTTATTAATTTTAGTATAAACAATAATAATAGCATCAAATGCATAAAAATGACGGTAAAAATGGGGATACTAAATTAGCTTTTGAATTGTTGTCTAGAAATATTTTAATCTGGAAATTTGTTACTAAATTCAGATCACGTTGTGCAATGAGCTTTCTATCATAAAACACAACTGATCTATTGTAGATGGAGCGCAGACACACAAAAAAAGATGGACATTTTAAAATTATTTCATTTGTGCATAAATTGCTGACTACAACACTCTTTTCATTTCGTCCTGATGTACCAATCCGTTTCAGACATAGGCGATCATAAATAACCAACATGTCTTTTTTTTAGCGGTTACGTTGATGAAAACATTAAAGTTTTCTTTTTTCCTCGATTGCTAATTGTTCATATGTTTTATGTGATGTTTGCGCCACCTCAGTCTGTCTTTCATTCACTTTTTTTCCCAAAAAATATTTTGTCCCCCTGCTAAAGTACAAAATGAACCAAACGCAATGTTAAGTAATATTAGTTTGAACTTTATTTCCAATGAAAACCAAATAAACAATATAAAGAACTTCTTTTAAAATCATGGATCACATGGACATATTTATCCATTTTTATAATCTCTTCTCCCAATTAAAGAGCATCTATTTTTGATTGTTTGTAGCTTTCTAACACTTCAAAAATATTTATGTTAGGACAAGGTGGATGTAAAATTGTTTAAGCGGCAACACTCTAGATTGTTGAACAGGAGTCCCGTGGTCCGTATCTACTGTGTACCGACATATCCGCAAAGCCCGTGGTGTCATAGTAATCAAAACTACGATTTCAAACATCGATGCATGCAAGCCTGAGTTTATAGGACGAGATTTTGTTCGCAAATGGGGATGGGCTGGTGCAATGCGCAAGTGGTAAAGCGTTGGGTTCTTAACAAAAAGGTACCTGGTTCGATCCCACGATTGGCAAGGTTCATTTGCCAGATTTCGTTTCCTAGTCGGTGTGACCAGCTTTAAAAAATTGATATCCCCATTATGTCTCTGTTTCGCAGCACGTACAATTTTTAGACGTTGGTCTTGCGACCCATCGACGTATGTGAACCTCCTTAGAAATGTATGGGGCATTTATGTTTGTTCTTAAGTTCCTTAATAACTAACCCATGATTTTAAATCTTTACAGGATAGAGTGTGTAGCATTAACGTGTTTAAGACCTTACTTGAGTCCAAGACTGGAACATTGGTATTATTAGCATTATATTATGTTGAATAGGACGAGATATTCTTTTTATTTCTTCCTGATATGCCAATCAGTTACGAAAATCAGCGATCTTAAATAAAAATTCTAACAGATTCCTCTTCACAAGAAGAGGAAAAGCCATAGAAATTTTTCAGGATATGAAACGTAATTTTACTAATAGCAAACTACCCCTTAAGATGAGATATCAATTGCCGAGGTGTTATGTACATCCAGTCCTCATGTACGAAGGCTAGACTGTGACATTCAACAAACAGTTGGAGAGGCGTATAACAGCCAATGAGATGTGGTTTATCACATGAATGCTCAAGATCTCATAGACAACGAAAACAACAAACGAACGTGTCTTAAGAAAAGCAGACAGCGGATTAAATCTCCTCAATAAAACCAAGACACAACAAGCAAAGTTCGTTGGCCATGTCATGCGCAGACATAGTTTAGAAAATGTTCTCACAACTTTTAAAATGAACGGAAAGAGAGGGAGAGTGAAAGACAGAGAGGAACGATCTGTGACGGGTTAAGAAGATGGATCGGTGGCAACAAAGGCGTCGACCTGATTGTGCGATGCAAGGATCGAGAGAAATGTGGAGGGACATGGTCGCCAACACCAACCGGTACGCTACTTCATGATGATGATGATGAACATATGTTGAATAACAGCAACAACGACGCTTTTACGCTTTATGGAAAGAAGAAGAAAAATAACAACCATACGATGACCAATTATGTAGATTCAAATGTCAAAAGTTCTTGTTAGTTGAATGATATGAGATTTAGCTTTTTTGTTACCGGTGGAAATTTTACTCTTAGGCCTATATTATTCATGGATGGAGAAGAATGTTAGAATTTCAGTATTGCACAACACTGCGTTTGGTACTTTTTGTTTCAGGTTTTCAGTAGATAGATAGAGTGATAAGTAGACATACAGACAGGAAGTTGGAGAAGGCGTGCATGTGTGTATGTGTGTGTGTGAGAGAGAAACAGAAAAGAAGAGAGAGAGAGAGAGAGAGAGAGAGAGAGAGAGAGACAGAGAGACAGAGAGACAGAGAGACAGAGAGACAGAGAGACAGAGAGAGAGAGAGAGAGAGAGAAAGAGAGAGGAACAGAGACAGGTGAGAGAGATAGAAGCAAAAGCGCAGAGAATGGTAGCTAATGGGACTTCTACGCAAAGCTAGACAGTTAAAGAGATGGCTTTTTTAAATAAACCTAGTAAGACGATCAGTTCTTACTCCCCCCCACCCCCCTTCCCCCACTATCTTATGCCTATGTTCTCTAATTTGATCATTGGGTCGACCCTTACACGAAAGTCGTAATGTTTCGCACTGATTCCAATTATTATCCCACTCAATTTTTGTTGCCATTACATTTTCAGAGCATTTCTCCGCATCGAGTGGTCTGAGAAAAGCACCTGTTTGTCAACTAAAAAACAATTAGAAAAAAAATGTATAATTGCATATAAAAATCAAGTCGAAAAAAATAATTATTTAAAATTGGCCAGGATATATTTGGAAATCTAGTTTAAAATTAATTGTAAGTGATGCTGCCTTTCCGTTCAATTAACAAACTTTTATTTGTTTCAACCAAATTTGAAAACTGGGGGAACGACGCAGTGATCCAATCTCTCTCTCTCTCTCTCTCTCTCTCTCTCTCTCTCTCTCTCTCTCTCTTCGAGGTAATGCCGCTTTAATTTTAGAAACATCCTTTTTAATTTGTCTTTTTTTGTACTGGATAAATATGAATATAACAATTTGATCAAAAGTTGTCTTCTTCAAGTTGATATTACGTTTGAGGGCACCCTGAAGGCCCAAAATGTCGAAAACAAAATTAAGTTAAAAATAATTATTATTGTGTTGGAATTTTCGAGTGCTGCCAAGCAGTGACACAGCGAGGTCACCCCAACTTCTCCCCTGACCTGGTCATGTTGCACCGCCCCAGCCCGACCATCAGGGAACAGAGAAACAGGGTTTTGATTCCATGCGAGGCGCCTAATGATGTATTTGCCATGAATAAGTAAAGGCAACTATTCGGAAAGCTGAGAATCTGCACAAGACAACAGGCACAGTTAGATTCTAGTCCAAGGGGGAAAAACAAAAGACACAGACAGTGAGAAAAAAAGACCACAAAACTCACACGCCTCCTTAGGTGATTAAACAATTTGGTAGGGTTATAGGTATAGAGAGACAGATGCAAAAGTACAGATAGTGACAACTTGTTATTTCTCAGAAAACATAGACAGTTTTGGGCGATGCTTCCTTCCCCCCATAAATTCATAATCTTTAATTCGTTCGTCCACATTTGAAAACTGGGAGAACAGCACATAATAACTGTTGTCGATTGTTCTTCTAAAGAAATATAATTTTATAATATTATGATCCAAAGTTGTGTTTGCGATTCTGATGCTATGTATTGTTGTGTCGGGTTCTATTTTCTATTGAGATATTATATTGCTATATATATGCTCTTTGAACATGGCACTCTGAAGATCTGAACTGCTTGTTTTACTACCGAGAACAAAATTAAGTGAACAATTATTATGTTGAAATTTTGAAGTCGTTCCAAGCAGTGACACAGCGAGGTCACCAAAACTTCTCCTGACCTGGTCATGTTTCACCGGATTCAGCCCGACCATCAGGCAACAGAGAAACAGGGTTTTGATTCCACGCGAGGCGCCTAATGATGCATTTGCCATAAAAAAGTAAAGGCAAGTAAAATTAATGTATTCGGAAAGCTGATAATCTGTACGAGACAATAGGTACAATTCGAACCAAGGAAGGTGAATTCCAAACAGAGAAAAAAAGAGGCAACGGGAAAAACACTAATTTCACGTCATAATGTTACTACCTCTGGTTGTCTATAGAACAGTTCTGGAAGGTAACAGAGTGATGAAGTTGCTGTATGATGTTACAAAAATCATGGGGGGAGGGGGGGGGAATTAAAAAGGTTCCATCTTCACTTATTGCGCATTTGATAAAAAGGCAATCAAAAGCTTCAACTTATATAGATTTATAACAACGCCTTTGACCATACTGTTTGATTTATTTTATAATCCAAATTTCCCTTCTCTAACAGCTATTATTTTGATGATTTTGAGATAGAATCTTAAAATACTCCCACTGTGTTACCAAAAAATGCAGACAAAAAGTTTTTGATATCACCTCACGTGACAGTGCGACAGTGGCGTCGAAGCACGTGTTTTTTTGTTGTTTTTTTAGGAATAGAGAGGTTAAAAGGAAAAATTACAATTTGGCAATGAAAGAGAACTGTATAAAAATGTGTATGTCGAAGGTACTAAGGTTTACTTCTTTCCTCGTCAGATGTGCTTGCTACCGCGCGACACCGTAAAAACAAACAGGTCGAGGTGCGAAGAGGAAATGTATAGGCATAGCAGCAAGGCTATTATAATTATTCCGAATAAAGAGGCAACATAAAAAACAGTTCGCCAATGAAAGAGGCCTGTAAACAATAACGTATGTTGAAAGTTTGCACCATTCCATTTATCAGACGCGCTATCCGAGGCCTAGAGAAGGAATCTAAAGAGAAAGGGCTTTACTTCAATTCACCCCTTACTGGTTGGATCGGTGTCAGAATAATAAAATGTGACAAGCTGAGGCAGGAGTCGTGGTATCATACTCTGTGAGGCAGCATGTACAGTTGTCAGACGATAGACTTGAGACCCGCCCACAATAAAGTTAATAATAAATAGTGTTGACGTTGGACGCTACGCAATAAACATCGAGACAGCAGCAAACAGGGGGAATTAAGCTCCACTGTTGTCTCATGTACCAGTAGACCTGGAGAGGATTATGCGATTTTGTTACTTTGCTGATTAGAGTCCAATGTCAGCACTTTATACGCTATATTGTAGACGGGTCCCAAGAACAACCTCTGAAATGTGTACGTGCTGCCACACAGAGACAGTGCAGAGATACCATAAGTCGATCGTGAAGAAGAAGACGAGGAAGAATAGGAGAGCGAGAGAGCGGGCAAGAAAGAGAGTGAGAGATACAGAGAGATTCAGAGAGAGAGAGAAATAGAGAGAGAAACCGACCGACAGACAGACAGACAGGCAGATTGGAGAGATGTTGTTTCTATTGTGTGTGTGTGTGTGTGAGTGTCTCTTTTATTTTTCAGACATGTGATTTAATGTCAATAGGCACTTCTATGTTTATTAGTAGCATGTATTACGTGTATGAAATAAAACCATCAATGTATTATAGCAATCCCCGAGGCAAATTCCATTATCGGATATAAAGATCGATCTAGTCTTATTTTATCTTTTTCTGGTTAACTTACCAAGCGATGCAATTGGTATGAGTAAGGAGTGATTGAAAGCTGCGCAGATAGTCAAGCCATTATTTGATCTAATAGAATGCTTAAGTGTGAACATTTTAATCAAAATAGCACTGCGCAAGTCTAAATGACATATCATTCAAGTTCTAATTGGCATAACACTTAATTTTTGGCATTACCTCTTTCGTTGTCCTTAGAAATCTATAGGACGATTCCCGTGAGTTTTACTTCCCTTCAGTTACCAGAGCAGTCATTATCAAGACATGTCTTTTCTAACGTAATTATTACTTCACATCTGGATTCAATTAAAACGTTCGATGTATACATATACATATATATATATATATATATATATATATATATATATATTATATGAACGTAAAATGTTAGAAATTTTAGTGATTACGTTAAATTTCCGAGTGAAACAGGGATTACGCGTATTCCCTAGATACGGGTTCTTACTGTAACACACACACACACATATATATATATATATATATATTATATATATATACCCCGGTATACTAAAACATCTCTGATCTCTTTCTATCAGGTCTAAGTACTCCAGTGCGAGCCTACAGAAAAACTGATAAAGAGACGTTTGTCACAACAGGATACGTTAGCATCGAGGAGACGTTTGATATTACATTTCAACTGGCCTTGGTGGAAGAGACAGGATGTTATAAGAATAACATAAGAAATATATGCAAACACTCCAACTAAAGCCGCAGGGCTTCAGTGTAATTCTCGCTGTCATCGCAGCCTCAATTGTTGTAACGGATTTTAGTCTTATATTTTAATTGAAAACTGAAACAAAAATGACAATGGTGTCTGCGACATTATAGAACTTTTAACGAACTCAAGATTTAAGAAATACAATGTTGCGCTCTACACAGGTCTACATATGCCTGTCAATGTCCAAATTGTGTGCAAATGTGGTCAGGGATTACAAGTAATCACTGGGATCATTTTTCGCGTAGTCACTGAATAATTTAGTGTTACGTGTATATAGATAGATAGATAGATAGATAGATAGATAGATAGATAGATAGATAGATAGATAGATAGATAGATAGATAGATAGATAATAAAAATTAAACTATTCCTTTATAATATGAAATTATATAGACGGGCATAAGTATTTTTTAGCAACGCTTCTCTTTGTTTAGTTTATAATATTTTTATTGAAAAAGCAGAGTGGACAAAAATATATGCCTTTGAATATGTGATGTACGACAATATGAAACCAAAAGCTAGAATTTTTTTTTCCTATAATTTTATGAAAGATAAAAAGCAATGTTACATTTCGACCCTTGTTTGTAGATAAAAACTAAAAATATAGATTAACTTAAGGCAGTTTAATATTACCACACGTCTAAAAGTAAACTAAAGGCAATTTAATGACATCGTCAAAACAAATATAAGAACTAATTTCAAAGATATCTCTAATGGGTAAGTACTTGAAATCAAGGGCAGAAGGTGGGCAGTTTTATGTGTTTATGTCACGGAACTTGAAGATTCAGATACTTGATATATTTTTAATCAGGTTTACGCTATTCAATGAATTGTATTGTTTGTTTATTTCTTGGCGTTCAACATCAGCACTATATAAACTATATTGTGGACGGGCTCCAAGACTGACGCCACAAACGAGACAGGCCTGGAGACCGTCTTTGCTGGTCACATTGAACTGACGCCGACCCAATCAGTAGAGGACGAAATCAGACCGATCGCGGGGTTCCAACCACAGACATTCCGGTCCGGTATTCAAAGCCCTACCACCTAAGCCGGTATGTCCACCCAATTAAGCTGTATACATGGGCCAAATTTTAAGCTAAGTCATCAAAATATGCAAAAATCTGGTCCGTCACTCATCCACAAGCACGCTTTTTTTTTTGAGCCGTTGATTTTTCGTGGGTTGCTTGGTAGCTTCCATATTCATTTTCTCGAGTGGCAGGTACATTCATGTACGTGCTCTAAGTTGTTTTCAAAGATTCAAGTGTGATGTACGCGCATAACTAGGGACCTAGAATTCCGAAAAATATTTTGGGTGCCTTTCTTGGAATCTGTAATGAATGTAAAAAAATAATCGGGAATGTATTGTTATTGTTATCGAGCACGCCCCCCTTTTTCAAGTGAAGAACGAGATAAATCTATAGGCGCTGTAAGTACAACTTCGCGCTAGATTACTGCTTGTCCTTAGCCTTCTTATGCACGCATTCTTAAAACTGGTTGTAAGCTGCTGCGATGTTATAAGAAAATCAGGTTGATAATGGCATGGGTACAAAATGAATTTGACTCATTTTTCCAACTACGTAAAAAAATAAATAAATAACATATATATATATATAAGAAATCATGCAGGATCCCTCACATCCGGTGCAGAAAGAATTTGAGGGGGGCGCGGTGGCCCAGGGGTAGAACATCGGCTTCCGACGCAAAAGGTCCCGAGTTGGAATCCTGGCGGTTGCGTTCCCTACTGGTTGGGTCGGTGTGAACGGCTGAGACAGGGGTCATGGTATCCCCGCCCCATCTCGTGTGTGGCAGCACATAAAATTGTCAGACATCCGTCTTTGGACCAGTCCACAATATAGCCTATACAGTGCTGATGTTGGACGTTAAAACCAACTCAACTCAACGCAGAAAGAATTTGAATGCAGACAAATCAATAGAGCGGTGCGGTAGGTACGGACCATCAAATTCCTTTGCATAAAATCAATTACTTTTTTTCAATAATAAACATGTGAGAGCAATTCAGTACAAGACATCCTCTATGCCTTAAAAAATAAGTGCAATAATTGTGTCACATTTAATGTTCTATTATTCTTAGATTTATGCGTTTTATAAGTATTTTTATTCTTAAAGTCTTTGATAAATTAAACTTTTTCCGACCCTACATTAGATAATAATGACACATTTCCCTATTATATATTATTATTATTGACTCATTTTAGGATTTCTCATAAATTATGCATAGGACATAATAAATTATGTGCCATTGTATAGGGAAAGTTTAGGTAAAAGATAGTAATTTCATAACGGTAAGGATATAATATACATTATATATTCTTATATTTAACTTTTTTCAACATAACTACAAACGCACTACTTGAATTTTTTTTATCGTGGTAAACAACATCATTGATGCATGTTAGGGTTTTTCAAAATATTTTGCTAAGGAATGAGTCAATATTTTAATCATATTCAATATAAAGCCAACCATTTTTAATTTTTCAAATCACACTCGCACATTTGAAATTTATTTATAATTGAAAAAAAATCCACCTCATTCTACATAATGTATTATAGTTTATAAATAGAATGTCATTTTTAGATGGCTTTTCATTTTATTTGATATGCAACTATTACTTTGTTCAACACTATTTTATTATGTAAATGGGTATGTAAGTTTTAATTTCCTCCTACAATGTTAATAAAAGTATTACTAATCTTGTCCTATATTATCTTGGGTTTAATCATAAAACTATATATTGGAAAACTATGCTATAACTCTTTTAAGATCCACGATATCCTCAAAAACAGTACATTATTTCCCAGTACATGTACAATCCTGCTAGCCAAATCAGCGATACGTTTCAATCAACCATGTAGGGTAAGTTCCAATAACTCACCTGTGGTTATGTTGAATTGAGCTATGTACAAACGTTCCTCTGTCTTGGAAGAGCTGGCGCGAGCAAGAGAGTGAGAGATCAAGGGAAGGGGAGAGATGACTCGCGCTGTCTGTCCTCAGTGTAGGGTCTGGTTTGATCTGTGCCGTGAGTTGATCACCGATCACTTTTATATCTGATCACGAGTACCACCCTCGCCAGCTCAAATCACGCTTTTAGTCCTCTATCTATGTCACCTTTTTTCTCTTGTTTGCCTTCTTCTTCTCTTAACCCCACCCTTGACTTTCTGTCCTTTTCTCCGGTTCCCCCCCCCCCCCCCCCACCCCCCCCCCA
>RQTK01001378.1:56462-101164 GCA_003991915.1 Elysia chlorotica | reverse complement strand
AAAAATCCACAGAGTTCTCTCCACCCCCACACCCCTTGCATATCCGTTAATAAAACTATCCGCCTTTTTGGCCTATTGTATAAAACTAGGTAATTTTTTAAGATGGTCATTCCCTTCCACTCAAAATAGAGTATCTCCAAGCCCAAATGAGGCCTGAGAAACGTTGCACAGAGACATTTTAACACTTGGCCTCTAAATTCTTTTAAAGTAGAGATCACAAGACCTCGTAATAAGGCCACCCACAGCACAACCAACCAAACAACTCCAATGCCAAATGCACAAAGGTTACAGTAACGCACCCAGGCTAAATTGGATGAGATAAAAAAGATGAGAATGGCAGGGGGGTGCGATGAGCGTTATGACACGAGGTTCACAGATCAACAGATCTCTCGAGTGCGACCAGAAGCAGTCGGAGGTCGAGCAGGTCCAAGCAAAGCAGGAGAGAGGGTTTCTCCACTTTTCTGCCAGTAAGATGTGTGTTGAGAGTAGGCCTACTCAATTTCTAGTCTGGTCCCTCACATGGGTTTTCGTCATTTCGATACACCTGGTAGAACAATCAGAAACATTTTATGTTTCCAGGTATTGATATCTCTCTTATGATCTCTAGAAAATGCTCATTGTATAAAACAAATTATGATCATCAATATGTCTCATCTCTATTATTTTCTCTACATCTCATATTATGCAGGAATTTCACTGACATTAAGCATAATTCAGTAAAGCAATGCTTGAAGGACTTGAGAAATATTAATTATGCATTTCTTAAGAAACATATAAAATTATTAACATAAAAACTGTTCTAAAAAAAATAAGAGCTTCATTATTTTAAAACCTAATAGAGTTTAAAATTATGTCATTTTTTTAATATTGTTTTGAAAATCACCATTCCAGTCAGCAAATCTCTCATCTGCCTTGGAAACGCTTCCCAATTCCATGTCCTGAAAAAGAAAAAAAGCAAATGCTAGATCTGCATTAGTTTGACAACAGATAAAAAAAAACAGATAGTTGTGTGCCATTTGCAATGGATTGCTTGAAAGGGCAGAACTACAAGGTTGAAAGAACACATTTTTAGCTACCCTGTACCCATTTGTTTGAACAAGTGTCCAAAATAAGCACATACAAAAAAAAAAAATTATTTTAATTTTTCCCCAATTCGTTAAATTTCTTTTTATGACTTACAACAATGATCACAAAATCACAAAACTGTATACCCAGAGGGAAAGGGACTGAGAAGAAGGATGAGGAGGAGGGGAGAGAGAGAGACTGATTGTGGATTTTGAACCATGGACCTTCCAATTGGGAGACCAACGTTCTACGTCTTACTCCATTTCGGGCCCCAAGAGATCAAAGATGTCAAACCTGCTCTTATTGGTAAGTTTATTTAACAGAAACATTAAGTATTATTATTATTATTATTATTATTATTATTATTATTATTATTATTATTATTACTATTATAAATATTATTATTACTATATTATTATTCATATTTTTATTCCTCTTATTATCGTGATAAAACCAAATTAAATTTAAGACCTTACCCTCAGACAGGCAGTGACACTTCCAGCGCCAATGACATCCATCATGCCTTTGCCCTCTAAGCCTGGGCCCACTGCCGCCTGGACCATCTTGATGACCGGCTCTGGTTTCCGTCCAGTTTTCTGATATTTACAAAAAGATAGGAGGTGTGAGAAGGTGGTATAGTTTTTAACACAAATCATACATCCTGTTTGATATTCTTGCCTGGATGCTGTGCAGTGAAATCACATCATATTGACCCAGAAAGGCTAATAACCAGAAAAGTCATCGCAAAATTGGGTATACACGTAAATTTCAGAACAGAATTGAAGTGTGTGAAACTATTTAAAAGTTTTATTTTAAAAAATGTACACGGATTTTTAAGCCCACGTTTAAAAGATGCATTTATTTAACCAACTAATTTAACTATTAAATGTCACTATAACCATAGCTAGACTCATTTGGGGAAATCACTACTGGTACCAATTTTCACACAACAGAATAGCAAGTTCGCCACTGACCAATGATATCTCCAGCTCCACGGCCTGCAGTTGATAGGCCAGTTTCTCGTTGTTGCTCACGGCACTAGCTGCCCCAACCATCAGCTGAGCTATGTTCTGGTAAGATGGCAATGGGCTTTGCCTGGGGGGAAAGTGGAATTAAAGCGTCAGAAACCAAATATTGGAAATAATATTCAGTCAAATAAAGAGTAATTCAAAGTGTCTTAAATATCATCAAATGTACTTTAAGAGGTTGGAAAATTATACCTCTATCATTTCAAGAAACAAAGTTAATTTGTTAATAGGTCCCCAACTCAAAACTTATATAGGCGACTTGTGCCATTATTAACAAGTCAGCCTCTTGAGACTTAACTTAACAAATATGTGTGTGTGCATGGGAAAAGGGCCCATATGTCGGTAAACTTGATTTTGAGATATAGGCCAATAAAGGTGAATAGGGTGTTGGGTGTCAAAAACGTAGTTCCAAGTGATTTTGAAAGTTAAACCATTTTTAAAGCATATCTGAAAATTTTAGTGTCCAATTTTGAGTTTAAAAGCTTGAAATATTGGTTTTTGGGAGCCCTATCAGCTCTAAAAAATCTTAAATTTGTGCTAGAAAAGCCGTTTTTCTCAAAACTGTGTTTTCGCAATTTGTCGCACAAAATATGTAATATCTCAGGACCTAATTAAGATATCTTAAAAATTCAAAAAGCATAATATTCAGCATGATATGAGCAATCTGGAAATGCATTTATCTCAACATCCATATCTGCCGACATTTGGGCCCTTTTCCCATGCACACACACATATGTATAAAAAGAAATGACAAAGAGTTATACTGCTTCACTGACTACAACCAAAAAACATGTAAAAGTAATATTTCATATCTCAATTTAGTCACAAGATGTAGTCTAAGAGGTGAAAAGGCTTTTTTTTTTACGATAAAAAGTAACAGTTTCCAAATCCCCAAAAATGTTTTTACACTATTCTTTAGCATGAAGAATCAGGGATGCCACCCAAAGCTGGCGAAATTTCCGGAACTTTGGTAGTGGATAAAGAGTGTGGAGGGGAGCTGAAAATTTTCAAGATTTTCGTCCGTTTAAAGAGGCTCTGAGAATGTCCCTGGGTAGTTAAATGTTTACATTTATTAAAGGAAATAGCGAGTCTCGCTAACAGATATTTGCCGGTAAACAAGGCATACAACGTATTTTCTTCTTTACCGGCTTCCAGTTAGACCTATTGTTTTTGTGTTATACATGTACTTATTCCCGCCTCAACGAAGTTTATTTTTACTCTATATCTACTCTAATTTATTTCATTACCGGTGATCAGAATTTCTTTAAATTTTTAACGGTTTTGTGTGCGTCCATTTCATGAAGGAATAAGCATTAAATTATATTAGATGCAGAATGTGCCGATCGTCCGATCCAATATAGCTATCACATAAGGTTTAACTCGGTTAGATCTAGCTTTAGCTAGATCTAGAACTCGATTATTAACGGTACCAGAGTAGCGCGCATGTTAAATTCGCTAACCTAATTATCAATATGCTTAGAACGGTTTGGCCAAGGCTCCGTCATTAAAATAGCCAATAGATCCGAGTCAGATCAAGCAAACCCTAGCTGGAATCACTTTGTCAGAAAAAAACGCCAAGGGCTGAATGAAGATGGACAGATCGGTATTATTCGGAAGAATAAACGATGCCGATAAGGTAAACTAGAGGTTCAAGTCGGTAACCCGGATGAGGTCAACTGCAGTACCGATACCGATAAAACAGTATTATGTAAATTTAATTAATAAAAACGAAGAGACATCGCATCTCGATAAACATTGTTCTATGCTTTTCTTTTCCGTACTCGCTAACTTGAAAATTGCTCCTCTCAAGCAATAAACCGCAGTTGTAAGGTAATCAGAAAAAAAAAAAAACATTCGTCGTTGAGAAGGGCGCGTTTTCACTTTTAAAAATACGCCGAAGTATGCGAAGTGTGACTACGGAAATCGGCGGATAACTGCAACTTGTGCAGATTGGGTTTGGAAATAAACTCTCATCTGCCCGTTGAAAAAAAAAACGAATGGTCCCATTGACTGTGGATCTAGGCTTTGTGCAAGCAATGAGGAACAGGCACATAGTAACATGTATTTCTTTTTCTAAATAAAATAAAAAAATACGGCGGTGTCGCCAGCTTTCCGGAATTTTCGGGGGTAAAGGGTTTATGCTGCGCCCATCAGGGTAGAGGAAGCTGTGGATAATGCCAAAACAGTGGACTCTGCATCAGTCAATACTTCTAAGTTGAACATATCTTTTTACACAGGATTTCCTTGAATTAATTAATTTAACAGTCTAACAGTAGGGACATTTACCTCAACAAGGGCTTAATAGAAAACCACACTTTGACAATGTGGTTTTTTTTTTAAGTCATATAATAGAGAGCAAACAAACGGTAAACTTCACTGTTTGAGCAAGGAAAAACATGCAAAATTTAATATGGCATCATTGTCTGTAAATCAATTGACCCCCTCAATTACCCGGGCAAGTAAATTAAGTAGTCTTGTCTGTACAAAGTGTAACCACTAAAGCTATTAGTGTAAGGCTCATTCTTCTGGAATTCTTTGACTTTCCCTTGTGGATAAATAAAGTTATCTTATTCAGGATTCAAAATGTTCAACAGGCATACGAATCTGTGTTCGTCAATACTTCTAGTGCCACAAAAAAGTAAAGGAGAGACAGTATGGTGTGCACTGTACATTCTACACTTTGTCCATTTTGTTAAATGAGGAGCCGAAGGCAAAAGGTAGTTGACAGCATTAGATATGATAAAAGGAAATAAGAGGCTACAAAGTTGAACAAATAATTACATAGAAAATAAGCTGTCTTGTCAGCTTCACTGCATAAAATTTAAAAACATATTGTTGTCTATCAAGTGAAAGTTTCCTTGTCACAGGCCGTCTTACATAAACAGCACTGGATTCTACTTACACCTTAGCTTTCATTTTATTTTTTTTCAATCAATGTTTCTACCTTTAGAGTGCTGATTTATCAGTGATGATGGTGACAAAGTAAAAAAGGAGGAACATTTTTCCCTGTCCACCATAGCTACTTTCCATTAAAAGTTAAAAAATCTGCAACAAATTTTGTCCTATCTTTATTGGGTCAAAAAATATGAGTTTTGGGAAAACCCTGAAAATAATGCGATTTTATGAGCATTGCTGAAAAAACATTGTGAAATTGGGTAACCTCTCCCCCTGCCTACACCTCCTGTTCTTGGGAGACCTATTTCTAACTCACTGTGCTTCTTCGATTTTAGTTTCACACATGTCTCGAGCCACTCAATCTGAATTAATTTTTCACTATAGCATCTATTTCCTTTGCACACTAATTTCGTTTTTATTTCGAGCTTTCATGGCAATACCGACCATTGTTTTCATACGTTTTTTCATCAGGTCTAAACCTAGAACACTGGTAAAATAATAAACTTTCATATTTCCACGGATTCCAAAACCAATGGTTGTAAACTTGGTTATTCCTCCTTTAGAATACAAAAACGAGGATATCCGCGGATGCGCAGATAACCATCATCACTGATTTATTTACAAAAGAAATCAGAAAATGCAAGGAAAAGACACGTACAACCCCTCCCTCTGTCCATCCAGCAATGCTTGGCTGAGAGATTTGTTCTGTGGGATAGTCTGTAGGATTTGCCCATCTGTTGTGACATAGCCTATAGCCCACTGGCCTAGTCGCGTACAACTCTGTCGGAACACATAACTGAAAGAAAGGAAGTTCAAAGCGTTGTAGTAAATTTTATTACACACCCTCTCATGAGATTTCAATATGTTTACATATGTATATGTATTGTTAGTAACTATCTACAGAGGGAGTGAGCTTTAAAATCTGTTGCAAGAAAAAAACAGCATGGATAAAATAAAGAGCACATTTTTTACCTGACTGTTTGTAGTGACATAACTGATGAGACACAAGCAGACATTTTCCCTTTTTTTTTCTCTAACTCTATAAATAGGGCTTTTAAAATAGTTTGCATTATTTGATTTATAATCAAATGAAAAAGGACACAGAGGCACTACATGAAACTATTGAGATCAACCTAGGTGTGCTATAAAATTCAACTAAGAAAGCTGAAAGTATCAACATGACAACAAACTGTAGACATGTGGCTCTAATAACAATCTAGAAGGCATTCTCACCTGCCTGGCTTGTTGATATACTTGTGGAGCCTAGCCTTGACCTCATCATATGTCAAGAAGGCAACATAGCCTGGGTGGGTCACTGCTACGACATTCCAGTTCCTTAGCAAGCTGGCCCATGGCTGGAATAGCCTGAAGTATGACATAAAAGTGATGCGTGTTGATACTTCCCCATGTGACATGATGATGCCAAACTTTGTCTAAAATTCAGTTATAGAGAATTGAAAAGACAATTATAAATATCAGATGATCTTCTATTAGACTAAGTGTGAATCATTGAATGCCTGTCAGTGCTACATGCAAAAGCCTTGAGAATGTCTTGAAAGTCAATTCCTCCATTTTATTATATGAAAGAAACACTGTTTAAAAATCTATGTGTATGTGTTTCATGTGAACGATTTAATACTTAGGCTTTATTTTGGTTCATATGATCCACATTAGAACCCCTGCTTCCTCCTTATTTCTTGTTACTAGTTTTAACAATCACGACACTGTACTTTCAGTTCATTTTCATCATGATTTTGACTGTTGTGTTGAACATTCTACTGATTCCAATAGAATAAAATGGCAGTGGGATATATAATCGAGCTAATATAATCTACTAAAAATTTTAAGGAATAATATGATGGTGAGAAAAGAATTACTTCTCAAAAGAATAATACAATTTAAAAAAAAATAAATACAAGTTGCATAAAAAAAATAGATTTAATAGAAAAAGGTCTAAATATAAAAAACAGCAACTAGGCTAAAGAAATTACAATGTAGTATATATAAAAAAAAGACAGGGGAGTGTGAAGTCCAACCTGCCATGTGTCATCAAGCAATGGATTTATAAACAAGAAAGGAAACCTTCAAGCAGATTGGTGGCTTCTGCATCCCTACCTCAGATTATTGCAAGCATAAAAGGGACACGCTCTAAAATCTGAGGTGGGATCACTCCTTTCAAGGTACCTCATTGCTAGCATTTGTGCGCACTGAGCACGGTAACGTGAAGAGTTATGACTGATGTTTCATAGAAGAGCTACAAAAGGATTAATAATATAATACTCTAGCACAGCTAAAATATGTTCACCGATCCCTACAAAGTAGAAAGATATAAAAATGAGTGATATGCTATTCCAGTTAGATAAGAACCTTGACCGGATCTTACCGTCTAGTCCACATCACATTTAACCGAGATCCTATATATGCAATATTATGGCGAATCCATATATCTTTAACTTATATTTTAGTCACTGTCACAACATTAAATTCATTAATCAATTAAAATTGATTCCACCTCCACCACACAATATCAAGAATAGTTATAAATGATGGAGTAATAAAAGATGATTTAAATTTAATACTCTTTTTTTGCTGAATTCAAAGGGTGTCCTAAAAGTTCAGTTTACAGCATAAACTGAGTAATGCCTAAAAGTGAAAGAAATATATATTTAAAAAAAATTTTTTTTTATCTATTTCAAATGGGGCAGTGTAGTTGAAAGATGTGCTGATCTTGCCTCAGCCTTGTTAAACTTTGAGAACAACATTGTTGGTTTGGGCGAAAAACTGCAGCCATACAACCAGTAATTTTTTGTTTAACTCCCAGTTCCATAGTTAAAAAAATATCTTTCACAGCAGACTGTGATTTATTTGATTTCTTAGAAAAACAACTGCCCAGCATCCAAAATATTTCATCTTCTTGACGTTCAAGGGTGAAAATGATGAGGAGCCTTGCATCTTAAAATCTTGAACAACTGTAAGTCTTTTAAAAGAATATTTCAAACTCAAGTGTTATATTACCTAATGTCTTTGCATACAATCAGAAAGAGACAAAAACCAAGAATTTAATTTAATTTACCAGATTAGATAGACAAAAAGAATCACAGAATAGGGAAAGATCGAGAAGAAGACGAACAAAGACATGGTGCCATGGTGTTGTTCAGCACAAGGAAATCTGAGGATGAGCAGAGAAGCACTACAACGTGAGAACTGGAGGTATGGTGTGAGGGACACATCATACATCATGCAACGGATGGACAGAGCCTTATAGGAACCATAATGACTTTAATTCACAAAGATTGGGTCCCTGTGCTCCATAACGTCGAAATTGTCAATACGTTAATTTTGGTATCCCCTGGTGACACAGCCTTGACATTCTCTACATATTTATTTAAGTCTAAGCCACCACACATGCTATGCCTTTGCTCCTGATTTTGTACAATGTAACAATGATCAATCAAATCTATTGATTTTGCAGGCATTTTATAAAAAAAAAGGGGTGTAAAAAAGGACAGAAAAAAAATTGAATTAAGATTAGGAATGAGAAAGACATTTATACAGAAAGAAAGGAAGTCAGGGTGGTAGGCGTGATTGGGAGGAAAAACTTTGATGGTAAATTTCTTTTGTTGATTTTCCCCACACCATGCATAAGCAACAGTGACACCCTTTGATCTTAATTAATACACCAAGCAGAGATTAGTAACCATCATTTTCTTTGCACCAGTGTAAGACAAAAAAATACAACTTTAACAACCGATTATTATCCAAAATAAGAGCTCCTGTGTACAGTGGTCTTTCACCTACTGTCTCTGAAGATGGGTGGTGGGAAAACGTACTAAGCTGCTCAAAACTATCACCTATCTTCGTTAGTTGACACAGGCATCTTTCAATGAATAGCTTACTTTATTATATAAAACATAAAAATTATACATCTCAAACTGAAGTGTCTTGTTATATACTGAATACTATTCTCTCACAAAGGGGACCAAAAAAGCCTAATTATTCGTAAATTTCACGAGACCCTATTGGAAAAAATTCATGATGTAATGTTGACATGACATATTGCTCACCGACAGAAGACGTCAAACTCAAACACAGATATATAGTCGTTGCATGTGAGATCAATGGTTGACTTGAGAGCCATAGCTTCCAGGGGAGAACCAATTGGGTGGGTTTCATGGAGAGTGTTCTTAAACTCTTTCCATGGGATAATGATCCTGGTGAATAAGAAGTAGAACATTGCGATGTAAAATAACCATTCAGCTATGTATAATGGACTTTGATCTTCATTTTTTTCACTTGATACTTTTCATACGAGAATGAATCTTAAGAAATATACTTGGCATCACATTCCTAGTTAACCCTGCTTGTCAGTCCAGAGCACCTTCGTTGGCTTCAACTAAGCACATAGAGAGCTCCGAAATTAGCTGATATGCCTGAGACAAGATCCACAGTCTTATTTTCACCCGTAAACCTCACTTACTCTTACTTTATTTCAAGAAGAGAACAAACAAAAAATGTGTAATGTACGTAACTGGACAGGGAGATTCAAATATACTCAAATAATAAACTTGTACATCAACCATCCCTCAAGTCTGGAAATTTGTTCTGGGCATAGCCAACATTGATGGATTAATTTTACATATAAATCACCTTCAGACAAAAGTACATAAAAGCTTATATAAATCTTCAACATTGATCACACATACATATTACATTGGCACACACCGAAAATTCTTAGTATCATATCATAAAAAATGTTAATAGACAAATGATAATTTATCTTATTGAACTATAAATTACACAGTGCATTCAAACTGCGATAGTCAGTGAAATTTCTGAGATATCTGTAGTTAATATAGTTAATATTTTCCCTGTCCTCTCCAATGCTATATAACTCATTGAGTAAAGGGTGGCTTTGGCCTTTTACTATATGCTCAGCCTTGGCAATAGAGCTTCTTAATTGTTCATCTGTAGTGTATCTACAGGTGGCAATTCCTTCCCGACAACCTTTTAAATACGAGATAGTGGATGCATATTCCCAGCAACAGGGCTCCAACCTGTCATCTACCCCAGAGTTCTGTGTTCACCAATGTTCTCAGCAACATATCTGCACTGTGTTGAACAGAACAGGGACACAACACTTTCTAAACTGTGCTGCGACCCTTTCACTACCCGTTGTTGTCATCAACATTAATTACAGTAGATGTACTGCGTCTATCATCGATGTGAGTGCTGCAGCGTAGTACGTTGCCACTTAGGGAACTTTGACTTTCTCGGATCAAATTGTGTAGTGTCTATGATCGACCATCATATCTTCTCACAGTCTCAGTTTTGAAGTACTTAATATTATTCTGTCAAAGGAGGGAGGTTAAGTCCTAAAAACTGCAACTGCATCAAATGTCAGCCTGTCTTGGGTAAACTTACAACAGTAAAATATGGCTACCTGTAGCAGGACTATCGGAATTGGTTTCAGAAGAAAAATCTTGCTGTAGGCAAGCTCCCCCTATAGTCATGTCATGCCAAGAAAACACTACCGTTAAACTCCAACATTTTAATATTTATAACCTCATCTTTCAAGCAAAAAACTAAAATGACTCATGAGCCTTCTCTTTAGTTCATGATTGGTTTTGTTGTTCTTTTCTTCGTGTATCATGGTCACTCAGTAGAGTCAGAGACAAACTAGGCCTAATAGTCACATAGTGACACCCATTTATATAATGTCTCTCTGTCGTCCCTCCCACTCTTAGTTCGACGCCAGTCATCAATTAGCTGACCAGTGTATCCAATCCCATTCCCATCATACCATCCTTTACTGCATGTTATTGAAAGTCCCTTCCCCCAAGTCTGTATCTTCATTCAAGATTTATAAGGTATCAAACCGTGAGCATAGATCTATTTTAATATACTGTTTTGCACAAACCGGGTTGCAAGCACCGCGTGACTTTCGTGAGAAAGAGGTCAGACCCATTTTTGGAACCAAAGCCTGAGTGACTCAGTGAGACTCCCTTCTCCTGCTGTATCCAAGTTCATCATTTCCTTGTCACGTTAAACCCAAGCAGAACAAAAAGGCTTTATACAGATCGAGTAGAAAAAAAATGGTGATTCTTGAAATAGGAATGGTCCTGCTGCAACCAGTGGTGCTATAGTCTAGTTGGACACAAAACCTGCAATTTCCAAAGTCTACTAGATCTAGATCTATATCTAGAGATTCTATGACTTACTTGTCTCCGAATGATTGCTTCCACCAGTCAGCAGCATCTCCTTTGGTTATCCTATAGTTTTCACCAGTATATGTGCCGTCTGGGAGAGGGTAAATGGCATTTAGTTCTGCTAACATGTGAGAGAACACCAGGCTGAGTTTGGTAAGATTGCGGCGATAATGAGAGTTTTCGTCGTACATTTTATCTTTTCCATCTTTGAAAAGCTTGATTGTGTTCTTGCATTTGTTCATTAAGTTTTCAATAAAAGTCCTAAAATATTCGCATTCATTGTGAGACTGAATTTTTTCATCAGGGTTTGATCTGGACCAAATCAACCGAAGGTGCTGGTATGTGTCTGGCAAAATATCCAAAATAAAAGGAGGACTGTTCCGTAGACTCATTTTGGGATGCTGGCACATCTTCACTACTTTGTCCATCATCTTCCATGATTTTTCTATCGTCTTTTTATCCACCACTGCAATCTTGGCAGGAACTAGTGCACCTTGAATTTTACTGAACATAGCACCCAGATTCTTCGCCTGTCTGTTGCCCAGCGCCATCTTAGTTACTGGCTTCCTGGTCCGACTCCGACCATTGGCATGAAGCATCCGGCGGAAGTTAATTCGTCATTAACAAGACGAATGTGGTTGGTCGTTGGCGTGGGCGTTGTCATGAAGGATGTGCGGGCGAGTGCGAAAGTAATACCTTTTTTTTATTTATTGTTTTGTGCTTTGAGTAGAAAAGTAGACTGAGCTTATGCTTTTGTTTTTTTTAAAATTCGCAATATTGGGTTCCATTAATTCCTAAAAATTTTAATGAGTTCAGATTCTGAAAAATGAAGCTTACCTCGTATAGCTACATAAAAAAAAAAAAATTGTGTTCGCACTACAACCCTGGTGTGCTTGTTGCCAAATTACTTAATGATTGTTCATGCCACAAGGGACATCTTCACATCTTCATTATACACAATGTACTTTAATATTGGGAATTCTCGGGACACCAGAGGAAAC
Source organism: Elysia chlorotica (assembly GCA_003991915.1). Lineage (NCBI taxonomy): Eukaryota > Metazoa > Mollusca > Gastropoda > Plakobranchidae > Elysia > Elysia chlorotica. The sequence goes on along the minus strand of RQTK01001378.1, from coordinate 88,969 downwards.
AGCCTGAAAATCTACAAACATCGCTGCAGGCTGAACCTACGCAGCAACAGCTTTTCTCACCGAGTGATAAATGACTGGAATGGCCTACCAGAGAGTGTTGTGACGGCACCAACTGTGAACTGCTTTAAGAATCGTTTGGACAAGTGCTGGGAGAATCACCCCTCTCTGTACAACCCCCAATGTGCCTCTTAGATTAATTGAGAACAGCCCAGTATATATGATATGTAAAACATCGTCTAAGCCACGCATGCCACATACTAGTACTAGGACCATACAATTTAGACCGATGAAAAGATCGAAAGGTCTACAACATCGAACATTTCAAGGTTCAAGGTTATGTACATGTACCGATAACCATGTAGCCAAGGTTGCAGCTGCTACCGGCCGAGGGATGATGGGCCAAGTGGGAAATGGTAAGAAAACAAAACAAAACACAAAAGTAATTCAAGCGTGGTTTAACGCATTTGTTTTTTTTTTTTTTTTTTTTTTTTTTTTTTGTTTGAGGGTGTCTAGTTTTTTTTTTTTTTTTATGATTGGCAACCCTTTTAAAATGTTAACAGCTTTCTAGCAATTGGTTTTGGCATGGACTACAAATATTTGAGAAAAATGTTTCCTGCGCTTTCGTTCATCATGGCCGTTGTTAAAAATTGGAGGTAAAAACATACAAATAATCAAGTTTAATAAGAAATTCGCTTCATCAAAGGTTGAAGGGCGGGGTAAGTAATGTTTCTTGTTTTTTTCAAACTTGTGACTTCAATGCGTACAAGGCCTAACTCTTGTTAATGTACAAATAATTGACAGTAAACTAAGAGAGGCTGCATTATATAGTGACAGATATACAATAAGTATGCGGATAGTCAATGCATTCTCACCTTCTCAACTTAAAGTGCATGCTCTAATTTTTTGCGTGTGTACCAACTACCGAGAAGACGCAGATACACTTTGTGGCATCCGAAGTCATAAATCTTGTTGCAATGATATGATTGTCTAACATGCCAATGCAATAACGCGAGCCATTTAAGCGCTCTATTTCACCAAAACAAATTTTGACAGGCAGTCATTGCGCAGCAGTTGGCGTTGATGTTAGTAGTTTTATGACTCTAAAAATTATCAAACTTAGACATCGATCAAATCCAAAACGTCCACCTAAAATTCCACATTTTACAGTAAAATTAAAAATGCGCCAGATCAAGGCCTATAAAACAAGTTACTAACAGCATGTGGGTCAATTTTCTATGACTTATAAATAAAATTAATGTCCAAGCAAAATATTACAAATATCAACCAAACCGCAAAGAAGGGGGGGGGGGGGGGGGGGTAGTAACTTGTTTTATAGGCCTTGAGTTTCTTAAATTAGGCTTAATTATTTTTATCTTCTGAATTTACAATATAAACCAATCAAGAAATGGTGGGGTGGGCGCGATTAAATTTTTCGTGCTTTTAAAAATAAATTTATTCATTGTGCGTGAACCGATTTCTCGATTTGTTTGTTGTTAAACGGTTTTAAAGATTTTGGGATTCAAATATGTTGGACCTCGCTCCATTATTATTACCTGTTGTGATTTTATTAAACTTTTCTGTTTATTATTTAAAATTGATTAGGCGTTGATTTTATTAGTTTTATATGACTCTAGAATCTTCTCTGGCTCATTTGTAATTGTACTGTAAAATTTGGGATTTTAGGGTGGAGCGGTTTGGATTTGATCGCATGTCTAAGTTGAGACGAAGAAAACATTATAATAGATAGATAAACGTGTCTCCCACCCTTCCTTCCGCACTTAAACGGCCGCGTCTGAAGTTGAACAAAAACAAAAACACAAAAGCACAAAAAGATGAAACAAAAAACAACAAAACATGATTTTTAAATAATAAAAAAAACAACAAACAAAAACAAAACAAACATAAACACAAAAACTACCGTGGACATGAAGTCAACTGCGTTTCAGTGCCCCTTTTTCACATGATCAAATTAAAAATCGAATGTTCTTTTAAAACGCCGTTTACTTGGGAAAAAAGGTTGAACACTAGATCTACTTGAGCGTTGTTTTTGTTTCAACGACCATATTAGACCAGGAAGAAATTCAGATGTTTATCATTCAATAAACAATGCTGGTCTGGGTTTTTGTGTCTTCTTTTTTGCCTTTGGCGCTCTTGCTGTTGTAGTTTTTTTTCAGGGTGCAGGATATATTTGATAATATGTTGGAATGTTTTTATTATTAATCAAAAACCACACAAATTGTGAAAATCACAATCCACTTATTATCATCATACATACATTTTTGTATTGGAAAAAAATACGGACGGGACAACACAATAGGAAGACAATAAAATTATGTTGCATCGTGGCTAAGTCAAGAGGCCTCAAGCCTCATATAATTATCTAGTCATTTTCCACTCCATGGCGGCCTGTTTTCTTCAGAGCACTTGCTTGTATAAGGGGAGGGGAGATACACCCAGAGAGAGAGAAAGAGAGAGAGAGAGGGGAGAGAGAGCGAGAGAGAGAGAGAGAGAGAGAGGGAGAGAGAGAGAGACAGAGAGAGAGAGATGAACATAGTATCAATTTTAGACGCCTCTCTTTATTTTTCACCGCACTGAAATAAAAAAAAATAATGCTGAATATTATATTTTGTTTGTTTTTAATAATGTGGCTTCAATTTAGGTTTAAATTAGCTCATTAAGAAATGATTGAGTAATGCTAAACTGTTCGACTTTTTATATAGTCGCTAAGGATCGTAAGTACAACTTGTCGCAAGCCTACTTATTTCCATATCTTACGACGAGCCGTAAGCATACCACCAAGTTGTACTTAAGGTCCCAGAAAGGAAGATTGAGTGCTCGCATTCTTTAGATCCACTGCAAGATGGCGCTATGATGTTTCTGCTCGTTGAACATTTCCGATGACTCTTAACAAAGTGGGATACGTTTAGCGAAACTGAATTCATGCTATCATGTACAGATCAACCCAAATTAGTTACATTGTTTTACGATGTAACCTGGAACATGCAGTTAGTATTATGTTATAATTTTGTATAGAAAGTTTAATTAATATACCCCCCCCCCCCCCCCCACACCATTCATCCATCTGACGCCCTCTCATTGATTGCAAGCATCCCATGGCACGAATGTATAGCCTACGTATCCTCAAAACAAACTCTAACAGTTACGCGACAAAAGAGAAGTACTCACAGCAAACCTTTGTATGTTGCTAAAATATTTTAAACCACGAGACAAACTAGTTTTTGCGCATGAAAAAAAATACCGACGGGTTCGACCCATTATACCACGTTTCCTGTTAAAAAACAACAACAGACAAAAACACAAGAGAAAAAAACGACAACAAACAAACAACAAAACACACACACACACAAACAACAAAATTCCCTACTATACAAAACATCTACACAATGTACCCTACTCGTATTTAGATTTGCATGGTCTGTGGACATGCGGTGCTGCGCGGGGGAGTCAATTTATAATTTCCATTTTTAGATCGTAGTGTTTGAGTCAAATTCATTTTTTTCACCTAGCACAAAACGATAAATCCCACGGAACCATGAAATGTGCCTATGATGCTATGATGGATATTGAAACCAATATAATTATATTTCCTCCGAAGATAGTAGAGAAAGTCTACTCATTCCTTTTAGATCACAGATAATAGGTAACCCCAGATGATTTGTATTAACAGCTATCTGTGCATGTAACTACTTGTATTAATTTTCTCTCTCTCTCTCTCTCTTTAGTTCAAGGTCGGGGCAACTAGGTTCTCCCGACGGTTTCTTCACGGTGGCAAGTGCATTGATAGATACACAAGATATATACAAAGTAATAAATGAAATACGTATGCATACAAATCAGTCGCCACTCGTCAGACGCACGCACAGTTATCATTTTTAACCGAAGGTGAAAGCGAAAGAGAAACGGATGTGTACGTGTAAATATAGAAAAGTTCAACCGGATACTGAATTTTGCCCAATGAAGTTTCGCCACGGTCGGCTCTCCGATGTTTACCGGTGTATTCTGCAATGTTCGAACACAAAGTGGTTATCTGATGTTGACAACATGGGATTCTTTGATAGTAATCATCTCTAGATACATATTATTTTATTCTATTACAAATTTGCACCTGATTCTAGAATTGGAGTGAACAGACTACGAGAAGCTTCGACGTAAAGGACTTCTTGTTTCCAAAGCTTATCTAGATTAGATATAATTCGTGTATCTGTCCTAACACTAACTAACAGTAACACAGTGCAGTGAGACACGCCATATCAGTATTGGATAGCACGTCCTGGTAAGAGAGGAAAAAGTTAAATCTAGATATACACTTCTTATAACCAAATCTAAGATATAGATTGGGCACTTCTTGAGTTTTGTAGTCCCTAACATGTGGGCGATCAAATTGACTAAAGTAGGATTCGATTAGATCTAGGCCTACATCAGAGTCAGCCAAACTGTGAAGAGAGAAGAGAGAGAGAGAGAGAGAGAGAGAGAGAGAGAGAGACATACAGAGCAAGTGAGTGTGAGAGACAGAGATAGTTTCAATTGCTTAACAGGTCAATTTTATGTGCTTGTGTATTTGTCCCCACCCCCTTCCCCGCCCGTGTTCAAATAAACAATTGAATACAATCAAATCGCGCCATGTTTTTATGAATCAAACAAATCATGCCAATACAATTTAAAAAAAACAACAACAAAAAGACGGAGTACAGCTGGCAGATATTTTATTAAATTTTAATAGAAAAAAAAAACAAAAAGACGGGGAGAACAGCATGCTGGTATTTTATTCAATTTTAATAATCAAATTCTGGCTGCCCACCCATTTGATCACCCACAGGCTAGGGACCACAAAACTCAAGGGATGCCCTAGATTGTATCCATAGAAAAAGTATACACCTAGATATAGATCATTATATGTTAACCCTTTGATCCCTGGCGCTGTGACAGTATTTTGACTTAAAATTCTATGTACCTAGGTAGTCTTAGCCTCCTGAGCTGAATGTGTCAGAGTGATATAAAAATGACAATATACAGACGGCATTTTCACACAAAAAAACAACAATCCCCCCAAAAGTACAAAACGATACCTACAGTAGTGACTGTTTCTACAGTTCTAAGACTGTTCAAATGTGGTGACAAAGTTTGGGGTTGAGGGTCTGTACAAGGCAGGCTAAGCAAAGAGCTGATGAAAGAAATTTTTCTTCATCAATTTTGCTGGCTCTCTACACAGTAAAGGAACTCAAAGCCTGATAGTTGTTCAGTATAGAGTGCAAATCTTTCTCTCTCTCTATCTTTGCTTTATAATCTCATTCAATCTCCCTCTCTGTCTCTATTTCTCTTTTGTTTGTCCTTCTCTGTCTCTCTCTCTTTTTATCTCTATGTCTCTAGCCGTCTGTCTTACTTTCTCTCTATCAGTCTGTCTGTCTCTCTCCATTGGTCCAGTGGTTGACTCTGCTGCTGGGATTTGCTGGTTGGATCTGTGTGAGTGAAAAAAACTCTGCCAGTTACCCTATGATGACCCATCGCCATACAATCTTCCTTTAGAGACAAGAGGAGTAGAAATTGGGGTGGAAGATCAGTCAAATTGCTTCTTTTGTCATCTCTTTGACATGCCCACTCCCGGCTCCTGAGAGGTTTCAACAGGGAACACAATCTTCAGTTTGACATGGAAATGCTAAAAGCCAAACTTTGTAATTAAGAAAACCCCTCCCATTATTTGCATAGTCTTCCCTTGCACTGTTAATCATATATATTTCACAGGTAGGCAGCACTTGTTATGCAACGGTTATCCAATTACTGAGAAGTTAGTCAGTAATTTAAGCGCTCTGAACCAGCAAACTGGAAGTTTCAATGGTTGTTCCCGTTTTGGTAAACCACATTTGCATGAAACATAGGGGACATGAAATCCACCAGACACTACTCTTTTTTTTCACACTAGTCACACTTTTATCAACTTGCTGAACAAAATTTTTGGGCCAAGTAAACAAAAACCATATAAAAAAAGATCCTTTACAGTGGTAGGGCCCTAGAGCAGGAAATCCAAGACTGTTAACATTACATTGAGTGACGCAGATACATGACCCATGGTTAAAAAAAATGTGGCAGCTGTAATAATTTATGCAATCAGTGTTAGATTTCAGTTTGGAAAATGTAGTTACAATCTTCCCTTATTTATATTTGAAACCTATAATTTTTCCACAGAGAAAGGAGTAGAAATTTCATTTGATCATGGGGACAGGAGTGTGTTATATTCGACTTTTGGCTCTGGCCTTTGCAATGCTGGTGTCTGCTGTGAATGGTGGGTGTAATGTTTATGTTGACTAATGATAAGATTTTGAATTCGCACGACTCAAAGTCAGAGTTATTCATAAATTTAATTCGTCATAGAAATCTTTTTTAACTCTCATAGGATGACATGTTTACTTCCTACATTATTCACCATTATAGAGATTGAAAGTATCATTATTTGTTTGGTTTGTTTGTATTGACTAGCCTAGTACAATCTTGTTGATTTCCCTCGAGTTTCTTCAGAGACTGAATGGGTTTTTTGTGTGACAGTTTTTAAAATTTATATTATTTTTTTTTTGTTTCAGCTCGTGTGGCAGTAATGTCCATTGACTTGGGTGGAGAATTCATGAAAATTGCAATAGTAAAGGTGAGTTAATATAAATTTTTGGTCATCTTTTGTTCATTTTATTTTTTAAGACATCTTTGACTATCTTGCTATTCAATATGGAGTACTTTTTCTGTCAATGAAAAAGAAAATATACTTAACATTGATTACAATTAACAACTTCTACCTAATCAAATCTCTTTCGATCTCTTTCTCAGCCTGGAGTGCCTATGGAAATTGTCTTGAACAAGTAAGTTACCTGCCTTTTATTCCATAAATACAGACTATATAGTCTTCACTTTAAGCTCCATGCTTACCTGCCTTTTATTCCATAAATACAGACTATATAGTCTTCACTTTAAGCTCCATGCTTGCATTGAATGTTTGGTCTAGCAATGCTTTATTTGAGATGGACTGTACGTTTAATCATTTAATCTGGACAAGCATAAAAATAACTATAAACTAGAGAGGTTTGGCATATTTTCCTTTTTTAAAATTATTTCAAGGCTGTTAGCTATTTAGAAAGTGGCATTATACATAATTCTTCTGAGATGTTGGCAGTAAAAAAAAAATCTCTTTTTTTTTTGTGTATATCAAATTATCGTTTTTTGGCAGACAAATCTGGAATGTCAACTCCTAGAGTATTGTCCATCTATGGAATTAATCGTGATATAGCTGTATGCTCACTCAAACATTATCTGTACTGATTTTTTGTAATTAAATTTACTGGACTGTTAGCAGTTACATTCGAAAGAAATGAAACTGTTAAAGCCATGGGGTGCATCCACATAGATCTTTATCATATAATTTGACTTTTAAGCATAATTACCTATTTTCTCTAAACCATCAGAGAATCAAGCAGAAAAACACCAACACTTGTTGCATTTAGAGATGGAGAAAGGCAATTTGGAAATGAAGCCCAAAGCACTGTAAGTTATTTCTCTTTTAGATTAGATGGTATTTGTGGGTTTTGAATCAATTAATGTAATACAAGTTTTAAAAAAATGTTTAAATGTATCAAAGTGATCATAAAACCAATTAGAACCTTCACTATTAATATCTAAAAGTTTTTGATGATCCCCTTACTGGTACTTACCAAAACGTCACTTTTAGTTATGTTTTGTTTTAAATAAACTATATGGTAAGCTTAAAAATTATAAGCGTTGTCAACTTTAATACCATAATATATTCAATGAAGGTTTTAATACTTTTTTGTGCTAAAAGAAACACATTTTAAATGTTTGAATAGGCTGTGAAGTTCCCAGCCAAGGCATTCTCCTACCTGCCTCTCATTGTTGGCAAGCAGTTCGATGATCCTCAGGTGGAACTCTTTAGAGAGAGATTTCCCTATTACACAATGAAGAAAGATGAAAACAGAGGCACTGTGCTGTTCAAGACTGACGAGTAAGCCTATCCTCTAAATTTTGAGTCTATGGTGGTTATAACAATAATTTTAATAATGGTAATTAATTTGTTCATGATTTCATTTTTGTTTTTTTTTTTGCCATTCATATCGATTTAATGTGAATCGTTCAGACCCCCCCCCCCCCAAAAAAAAAGCTTTTTTTCTTCCGATTTTCTGTTTTGGGGGTGGGGAAAGCATTCCGATTTTTTCGGGACTCACTTTTTTCATCCTCGAGAAAGAAATGAACGCCCGGTACATGAATTATCAACCCACCCATGCAGATAGATCTAGTTCTAGGTCAAGTCAGTATCTGAATGCTGATTGGCCTTTCACATGGTCCTTTCTTTATGTGCCCCCAGCTTAAAAGGAATTCTGAGACATTTATATTAGTACAATGCTTCCCAACTTGTATCTGTTTGTGAAAGTAATTTTGGTGCTCTGTGAGTGGAAGCACTTTGCTTAGATCTATATCTCCTTTATAAATTATTCTGTAGACTAGAATTATTAGAAAAGATAAACCATTACTTAAATATATCCGTATTGATAAATAATTCTATGCAGCACAAGCTTTCTTTGATGATAAGGAAAACCATAAGAAAGCAAGAGTGGGCAGGAGCTGAAAAGAAACTTCTGAGGAGTGGGGAGGAAAAGTGGTCCCATGCCCCTCTCAACTCAAGTTTGCCTACCTGCCTGACTGGCTCTTCTCTCCATCTCTATCTCTCTCTCTCTCTCTCTCTCTCTCTCTCTCTCTCTCTCTCTCTCTCTCTCTCTCTCAATCACATACAAACACTGAAAGAAAGATAAAGTTCGCACTTTGATTTTAGTGGTTCATTAACCTCTTCACTGCCAGCCCTATTATGCACCCTATTTGCCGGGGAGTTTTCCCCTATTATGACTACTTGTACAAATTCGCCTATATCTTGGCTATTGACAGAGATATCTAAGAGATATTCCACACAAATGTGACTGACACAACAAACTTTCATGCTGTACCTTCAAAAGTTAGTTTGTGTGTAAAAAAAAAAATTGTTATTGAAAATTACATCAACTACAGCTTCATGTTCACTTGAAGATGATCTAGATCTAGACCTAGAAGAAAGCAGTGGAGATCTAGATCTGGACCGGTCACTAGCAGTTGAAAACACACAAAATGGCTGCTGGACTATCAAGGGAGATCACCCACGAAACAAATAACCTAATAAAAGCAGTTGAATCCCTTAGACCGTACGTGAAAAGGTTTGGGTGGCATCCCTGCAGTAATAAGCAAATACTGCAATGCAACTCAGCATAAAAGTATTTATGCAAATGGGAATCACAACACAATTTCATAGTCGACAGAACGTCTATGGGGTTGCTGAAAAGCTATCTGCACCTCACCATTTGGCCAGAAATCTCATAAATGTTTGGAAGGAAGCGGATTTCTGGTTGATTCAATTAAAATTTGTTTATTTTTTTTATATTTGGTGTTTAGAAAAAATAATTTCAAAGTATTTTATGTCAAGCTGTATCGAAACCTTTAAACATGTATCTCCCCAATGCAAACTTTTCATTTGATATTTTCTAATTGTCAAATCACCCCCCTCCCCCCTTTCTCGCTTTAGTGACTCTGTTTATAGTGTCGAGGAGCTCTTGGCCATGATCTTAGAGAAGGCCAAAGAATATGCCCAGGATTTTGCAGGTATTTTTTGGCTTATCTTTGTTTATTTCTTTTGTATTTAAGTTGTATTTCAAAACCTTAATTAGCATTTTTCTCTCATTTGTAGTCATTTTTCTATTAAATACAGTTTCAGAAAACTTTACAGCTTACTCTGAATCATCAATCAATCCTTTCATTGACATTGCCAGTGTCAAGTAATTGTTGAACTGAGTTAGACTAGTTAGGAGAAAAATCTCAAAAAGACTACAGATTACCGCTCTGGAACAGAAGGTGTTTTTGAAAATTTTACACTGATCCTTGGAAATCAGAGTTAGGTTTTGATATAAATTAAGTTTATATTGGTTTATACATGTAAATTAAATTGAAAAAAATTAAGGATGTGGACCTATTTAGTGCAGTGGCAATCCTCAAAGCTATAAAGGAAAATTTTGGTTAATCTACGGTAAGCTTGAACAAAATAAATAGCTAGGTGAATAAAACTGAGAGAAAGTTGTCTCAATCTTTAATTAATAAACGCCACAGTAAGGCATAACTGTTTAAACTTGGCCATATTTTACTATTTTTTTTTCTATGTCTTTGTTCAGAACAAGATATCAAAGACGCTGTCATCACAGTTCCATGTTTCTTTAACCAAGCTGAGCGGCGAGCTGTGATCACTTCAGCTAAAATGGTTGGCATCAACGTTCTTCAGCTCCTGAGTGATAATGCTGCAGGTGCAAATACTTTTTTTTTATTTCTGTTGCCATATCTGCTTTTCTTTTTCTTCTTCCTTATTTCCTCTCTAAAATCTTTGATATTTCTAGTATTTTAATTGGCTGTGTGCAAAAAAAAAAAAACACCAACCAAACTTTCTCAATCTGTACAGGTTTCTACATACATGTTAGGTACAAATTCAACCCAAAATTTGTGACCCTTTTTTTTTTGAGAAAAACAAAATCAGCAGTGTTGTGTGATGAACAATTGAGATCCAACTCCTATTGTCTGTGAGGATTTCATTGACTGATGAAAAACACTTCCGTACTGACATCAACCAGTAAAGTGATTACTTTTATAAATCAAACGAGACTGAAAAAAATGCTAAATTTTATCATTCATTAAGAAACATGTATGGTTCTTTAAAAAAACCTTGTTTAGACTCAGAAAACAGAATAAATTATGTTTGCATCTACAAGCACACAAAGGATTGGAGACCTACTATGTATTCCATAAGATTTTCTCCCTCTTTTACTTGTTCTTGATGAATATCTTTAGTGGGATGATCCGCGCATTTAATGAAAGGTGTTAATTGTACAAGTAACTTCAATAGCACAATTGTTACCAGCAAAAGTCCAACCTAAAGTAATCTGACACAATTCTAGCATAATTCCCAAATGATGAACAAGTGAGATCCAACTCCTACTTTTTACCCATGAGGATTTCATCAACTGATCTAGGAATTGAGCACCACCTCTTAGAGATATTTTATTAACAAACTTTGATATGTTCTCTATCAAGAATAAGAAAAGAGCTAGACATATTTTATCATGCAATTTTTTTATAGTGATTTTTAACTTATCATAAGTATGTCACGGCATCCCAGCAGCGATATTTTAGCTGAGTCGCCTGTTGTCACCTAAGCTCCATCGACCTTTCCCGACCTCTGCAAAATACAGGGCCAAGGTACGCCCACCTTTAGGCTGTCCTAAACTCATATTATTATTGAAGTTTATGCACATAGCTGCCAACATGTACGTAAAGTACGTATTTGGCCTCCCGAGTACGCATCATACTGAAAAAATACACATTTGACGTTAAAAATTGGGAATCTCGTTGACCGCTTAGTATTTGCTGCCGTTTTCGGGAATAACACCTTGTTAGCCTAGCTGTCTACTGGCCCCATTCACATTTTTATCGTCTCATAAGTACGCCCAATGCTTCGTGGCACTGGGATTGGTCAAGTCTAATCAACTTGCAGATTAATCGTTCACTCGCAGCTCTTTTTGGTAAAAAAAAATATGCGGTAATCGGTGCGAGACTATAGTGGCTGTGCAAAAAAACAACCAACTACCAACCAAACTTTCTCAATCTGTACAGGTTTCTACATACATGTTAGGTACAAATTTCAAGCCAAAATTTATGACCCTTTTTTTTTTTGAGAAAAACAAAATCAGCAGTGTTGTGTGATGAACAATTGAGATCCAACTCCTATTGTCTGTGAGGATTTCATTGACTGATGAAAAACACTTCCGTACTGACATCAACCAGTAAAGTGATTACTTTTATAAATCAAACGAGACCAAAAAAAACGCTAAAGTTTATCATTCATTAAGAAACATGTATGGTTCTTTAAAAAACCTTGTTTAGACTCAGAAAACAGAATAAATTATGTTTGCATCTACAAGCACACAAAGGATTGGAGACCTACTATGTATTCCATAAGATTTTCTCCCTCTTTTACTTGTTCTTGATGAATATCTTTAGTGGGATGATCCGCGCATTTAATGAAAGGTGTTAATTGTACAAGTAACTTCAATAGCACAATTGTTACCAGCAAAAATCCAACCTAAAGTAATCTGACACAATTCTAGCATAATTCCCAAATGATGAACAAGTGAGATCCAACTCCTACTTTTTACCCATGAGGATTTCATCAACTGATCTAGGAATTGAGCACCACCTCTTAGAGATATTTTATTAACAAACTTTGATATGTTCTCTATCTAGAATAAGAAAAGAGCTAGACATATTTTATCATGCTATTTTTTTATATTGATTTTTAACTTATCATAAGTATGTCACGGCATCCCAGCAGCGATATTTTAGCTGAGTCGCCTGTTGTTGCCTAAGCTCCATCAACCTTTCCCGATAATTGCAAAATACAGGGCGAAGGTACGCCCACCTTTAGGCTGTCCTATACTCATATTATTATTGGAGTTTATGCACATAGCTGCCAACCAGTACGTAAAGTACGTATTTGGCCTCCCGAGTACGCATCATACTGAAAAAATACACATTTGACGTTAAAAATTGGGAATCTCGTTGACCGCTTAGCACTTGCTGCCGTTATCGGGAATAACACCTTGTTAGCCTAGCTGTCTACTGGCCCCATTCACATTTTTAACGTCTCATAAGTACGCCCAATGCTTCGTGGCACTGGGATTGGTCAAGTCTAATCAACTTGCAGATTAATCGTTCACTTGCAGCTCTTTTTGGTAAAAAAAATATGCGGTAATCGGTGCGAGACTATAGTGGCTGTGCAAAAAAAACAACCAACTACCAACCAAACTTTCTCAATCTGTACAGGTTTCTACATACATGTTAGGTACAAATTCAACCCAAAATTTGTGACCCTTTTTTTTTTTGAGAAAAACAAAATCAGCAGTGTTGTGTGATGAACAATTGAGATCCAACTCCTATTGTCTGTGAGGATTTCATTGACTGATGAAAAACACTTCCGTACTGACATCAACCAGTAAAGTGATTACTTTTATAAATCAAACGAGACCGAACAAAATGCTAAATTTTATCATTCATGAAAAAAAATATCACGCCATTCCAGCAGCAATATTTAGGCTGGGTCGCCGGTTGTCACCTAAGCTCCGTCGACTTTTCCCGACCTCTTCAAAATACAGGGCGAAGGTATGATATGTGTACCAAACATGCATGTAGAAAACTGTAGAGATTGAGAATTTCAACTTTATTTACCGTTGATTAAATGATGAACAAGTGAGATCCAACTCCTACTTTTTACCCATGAGGATTTCATCAACTGATCTAGGAATTGAGCACCACCTCTTAGAGATATTTTGTTAACAAACTTTGATATGTTCTCTATCTAGAATAAGAAAAGAGCTAGACATATTTTATCAAGCTATTTTTTAATATTGATTTTTAACTTATCATAAGTATGTCACGGAATCCCAGCAGCGATATTTTAGCTGAGTCGCCTGTTGTCACCTCAGCTCCATCGACCTTTCCCGACCTCTGCAAAATACAGGGCCAAGGTACGCCCACCTTTAGGCTGTCCTAAACTCGTATTATTATTGAAGTTTATGCACATAGCTGCCAACCAGTACGTAAAGTACGTATTTGCCCTCCCGAGTTCGCGTCATACTGAAAAAATACACATTTGACGCTAAAAATTGGGAATCTCGTTGACCGCTTAGTCCTTGCTGCCGTTATTGGGAATAACACCTTGTTAGCCTAGCTGTCTACTGGCCCCATTCACATTTTGAACGTCTCGTAAGTACGCCCAATGCTTCGTGGCACTGGGATTGGTCAAGTCTAATCAACTTGCAGATAAATCGTTCACTCGCAGCTCTTTTTGGTAAAAAAAAATATGCGGTAGTCGGTGCGAGACTTTAGTGGCTGTGCAAAAAACAACCAACTACCAACCAAACTTTCTCAATCTGTACAGGTTTCTACATACATGATAGGTACAAATTCAACCCAAAGTTTGTGACCCTTTTCATTTGAGAAAAACAAAATCAGCAGTGTTGTGTGATGAACAATTGAGATCCAACTCCTATTGCCTGTGAGGATTTCATTGACTGATGGAAAACACTTCCGTACTGACATCAACCAGTAAAGTGATTACTTTTATAAATCAAACGAGACCGAACAAAATGCTAAATTTTATCATTCATGAAAAAAAACGTCACGCCATCCGAGCAGCAAAATTTTAGCTGGGCCGCCGGTTGTCACCTAAGCTCCGTCGACTTTTCCCGACCTCTTCAAAATACAGGGCGAAGGTATGATATGTGTACCAAACATGCATGTAGAAAACTGTAGAGATTGAGAATTTCAACTTTATTTACCGTTGATAGGCAGAGAGTTTGTTTCTGAGAATCCATTTTTGGGCGACCAGTTAAACTGATTTAAACTTTAAACCATCTTTTCTGTCAAACCGTTTCCATCACCGTTCTTACTCTCGCAAGATCATGTAAACAAGTTCATATTTTGTTGTACTATTTCTACCGCTTTTTCACACAGACACACACACATTTAAACTCAACCAAATTTTATGTTGTTATCAGTACAGAATTAGCTGCTACATCAGTTCACGAGAGAGTCTTGTACTTGCGATAATACTCCAGTATTTGGCAATGTTTTCTCCTTATCGGATGAGTTATTGTATAACGATAAAACTGTATTAAATAATCTATCACAAGTGATCACATTGATTTATGCAAGGAAGAAATAAATAGGGACATGCAGATTATGAATTAATTAGTCACTTATTTTCTTGGACCTGAAAACAAGGGGCAACTTGCGGTAAATGGGCGGACAAAATGTGCAATAATCTGTCCAGCTTGTTGGGGATGCCAAAGGCCCTATCCCCCTCCAGTTTTGAAATGGCGTGGTTACTCAACTCATTCCTTTGCTCTGCCAGAATTCCCAAACCTATTAAATATTGATGTGAATGGGATGTTGTTTGGTTTAATTTTTGGGAAATGTTTTTCTGTAGATGAACATATAATTGTCTATATCAGATTGAATGCCTGGTAAAGATCGGTGCTGTATGGGCTTTGTGTTGGAAATTGCTTTATGAACCTTATTTATAGCGGTGTTTAAACTATTAAACGTATCTGAATCAAGTGTGCTTTGTCCACTATGATAGGATCGCATGGACATGTTTGTGTTTTTGTGACAATCATATAGGTGAGGTCCATGAGTGGTTCCCTATAATGTCTGTGCTGTTTATGCTATTTGAATTGCTGTAGGCAGAGTAAATTTACATCTCAGAAGAGCTAAAATCATACATGATAGTGCTGTGGACCTCCAGATTGGTTTGAGGGTGTTGAAGGCGTATCTGACCTTGTTGATTCGGCCCTCATCTGACTTGCTCTTCGTCTTGGCCTGTTTGTTGTTGTTCTCATGGCTTCAGTCTTTCTGATGTGTATCTGGAGTCCAGTTTTCCTGGCTTCTTCTGCCACACCATAGAGCTTCTGTTGAACGTCCTGTTGCTGTCTCATAACCCAATCAACCACCATAAGGAAGATCGTTGGGGAGAGCAAGCAACCCTGGCGGATGTCAGTTTGCATGTTCAAACAGCTCCGTCAGTTTCCCATCGTGGATAACTTGACAAGTGGCGTCTTCGTAGAGTTGTTGGATGATAGTGACAAACTTTAGTGGAAAGCTGTAGTGGTACATTAATATATATCCAGATGACATTTCGGTTGACGCTGTCAAATGCCTTTTGAAAGTCAACAAACATTGCATATATGGGGGTCTCAGCCAGTCTAATGACTGCTCGATGATGATGCGCATGGTAGCCATGTGGTCCGTGCATGAGCAATATTGTCGGAAGCCTGCTTGCTCATCATGTAATCTCTTTGTCCAGGGTGGTCTTCAGCCTCTCCAACATGATTCTAGATAAAATTTTGCCAGAAATTGATAGCAGCATGATTCCTCGACAGTTACCGCAGGATGACAGGTCTCCTTTCTTGGGCAGCTTTACGTGTCCTCTTTTCCAGTCCTCTAAAACTTGTTCTTGTTCCCAGATCTTTTAGCATGTCAGATTGTCAGTTGAGGTCTGTATGTCTGCCTTAAGAGCCTCAGGTGGTATGCCGTCTGGGCCCGCTGCCTTGTCTGGCTTGAGAGACTAATGGCCTTGGCGATCTCTGCCGTACTATGAGGGTTGGTGTTACTGTCTAGGAGCTCAGTTGGGGGTGGGATTTCTAGTGAGGCAGGAGGAGCTGGTCTTTGAGTGTTTCCTCGAAGTATTTTGCCCATCTTGCTCTCTGCTCTTCCTCATCAGCTATGGTGTTTCCGTTCTTTTATTTGAAGGGGCAGCTGGGGTTTCTGTTCTTTTTGTGCAGTCTCTTCATATTTGTTTGGCCTTCTGCAGCCTCAGCCTCTTCTGTCAGCCCATCTACTTATTCTTTTGTCTTTCCTGGCACTTTTCTTCACTTCCATGTTTTTCTCCTAGTGTCGAGCTTGCAGTAGGTGCTTGTCTTGTATGTCCTGGGTCTGATTGATCTGGTGTTTCAGGTTCTTACTCTCAGTGATGAATGTTCAGGTGTGGGTACTGGGGTTAATACAACTTAATCTCTAACAAAATTACTAAGTGATGAGCAAATCCAAACCCTATTTTGTTTCCATGAGGATTTCACACAGCCACTTAGCAAATTAAAGAAGCAATTTTTATAACTTATTTTCTCTTTCTTTCTAAGTGGCCTTGAACTATGGTGTCTTCCGCCGCAACAACTTTAACACCACGACGCAGTACTACATGTTTTATGACATGGGGTCCACCAGCACCACAGCCACCATTGTGGGTGAGTTAAACACAAATGTGATGGAACTTAATCCGATAGAATGCTGAAATTTCAAGATTTTTTTTTTTTTTTTTTTTTACAAAAATATGAGTAAAAACTTTTAGTTTAAAAGATGTCGATTTGTTAGAGAAATAAAATTCTCAATGAATGATGTTAAAAACAATATGCACCATCCTTTTTTTTTTTTTTTTCGTGGTCAGGGTACAATGTTGTGAAGACAAAAGAGGGAACTCGTGTTGAATCAAATCCCCAGGTTACCATCAAAGGAGTTGGGTGAGTCATTGCCTTCTTAAATTAACTCCATATGAGTTTTAAAAAAAAGTACAGTATCTATTGAAAATATTAGTTATTTTATTCTTACATTACATTCAGACGGTGTTGCTAAAAGTCTGATCCTTTTAAAGTTAGAATGCAGCATTAATTTTTGTCCCTTCGGACCATAAATAAGTTGTTCATTCATTTCCCCCTGATTCTACATGATCTATCGCTCTTTTTTTCTTTGTTTATTATTAATTATTTTAGATCCTTATATTTCATGCGCATACCTCTTATCCTGAATTCTTTGTTGTTAAATCAATATTGGTTGTTAATAAAAAAAAAAAAAAAAAAATAAATACATATACAAAAGCAGGCAAGATAAACACATATACAATTTACCAATTGATTGCTGCTTTATTCCACTATCAGATTTGATCGCACATTGGGTGGGCTTGAAATATCTCTGCGTCTGAGGAAATTCCTCGCCAAAGCCTTCAATGACCAAAAGAAGACAACCCTCATGGTGGAGGACAATGCACGGGCAATGGCGAAGCTGCTGAAAGAGGCGGAGAGGGTGAAAAAGGTCCTCAGTGCCAACACTGACCACACTGCTCAGGTTTGTGCATTTCGCCTTATGGTACAAGCTTAACCCTTTTACACTTACAGTCGCCGCCGGTCGCCTCTATCGGTAAACCCTCGCAGTCGCCGTAGGTCGCCGGCCACGCCTACTAAAGTGACGCTATCGTGTACCGCAATATCGTGGACCATATCGGCTAACATAGGAAATAGTGACATCGTTGTCGTTTTAGACAGCCGGAAATAGACTCGATTGTTTCAATGGTCTTTAAATGAAAAGAATCGGCTATTGGGTTGGGAAGTTGTGATTTTTTGAAGTTTGTTGTTCTTTTCAAGTGTTTTTTCATCATGGATGATCTATTGCGTTTGTATCAAGAAGCTACAGACAGCATTTACGTTATCTCCCTTAAGTTAAGAATTGAGTGTCTGACTAGTGACTAGGCTGTAAGGGAGAAAGGGTTAATGGGGCGGGGACCTCAGATGGGTGTTAAAGTCAGAGGCTAACCAGTTTTCGTTTCTGTTGTCAGTTTGACCAATAATGTGGATAAATGAACCTGGTCCATAATTAAATTTTCAGTTTTTTGGGCTTGTTTTCTATTCTAAATTGATAGTTCGGGAGAGGTAAAATTTGTTACCCCCCCAAAAAACTTAAATTCTTTAAGGCCAAATATAAATACTCATATAATCACCAGATCTCATGTGCTAGTATTATTCATTCAAGGCACAATTGCTAGCACGTTATTGCATTTACTCAAAGATGCAACATACTGTACAAGATCTTTTGTACACTCTTGTGGTTATTGTATGTTAAAATATTAAGAAAAAGTGATTATTCAAAAAACAAGAAATAAAAAAAAAATTTATTCCTTGGCTAAATTATTTAAATTCTCTTCACGACTCTATATAAATCTTGATTATAATTATATCGTCATTGGGGTTTGGGAACATAGATCTAAGCTTGATCTAGATCTTTTTTTTTCAAACGGATGATTGCTGTTGCCTGCCACTAATGTGCTGCAACTCTAGCCAAACTAATTTTATTGCAGTTAAAAAAAAAGGCTTTGAATTATTGTTAAAACTTTTTGTTAATAATGATCATTTTAATGACCTAATTGCGCTAAGAATCTGTATTTGCTTTCTCAAAAGTGCAGTATGGTAAAGGGGTAATATATTAACATCCATCTAAACTGGACACTTTCAGATATTTATTCTTTCTTTTGTACAGGTTGAGGGATTGCTTGATGAAAAAGATTTCCGCAGTCCTGTCACTAGAGCTGAGCTTGAACACCTCAGTGAGGATTTGTTTGATCGCATTACAAAACCTATAGAAGAGGCCCTTAAAGTTTCAGAGATCACTTTGGTGAGTGGCTACCTTGTCTTAGAAATTCCACCATGGCCTGCGTAGCGGCCAGTAAGTTGTGTATTCACTTGTGAACAACCAATATATTTCTTATCGCTTTTACCTTCCTCAATGCTCACCATAATAAATGCTGTCAGTTAGCATTGTTTTAATTTAGAGCTATCATTTGTCTAAATTAGAATTGAAAAAAAAAAGTTTAGATGATATTGGCAGTCCATTGCTTTACTACCTCCATATGGTTCTGTTGCTTTACAGAAAAATGTGTTTATTTTAAAAAATTTTTGCTGCTATCGATCGCAAGTTATCTGCAATATTAGGTTGCCAGATAATGATATATGTTTTTCTCTTCCAGCCTGAAATTTCTGAAGTAATTCTCATGGGTGGTGGCACTAGGATGCCCAAAGTACAAGAGATTCTAGTCAAGTTCCTGGGCAGGTTTGTCATTTTTGGGTGTTATTTTTTTTTATGTTTCAATACTGAATTAATTTGTAACTCTTCATGATAACCTCATTTTTTTTTTACAACTTTATGAAGACATCCTTTTTTGTACAACTTAAAAAGCCAATCATGTCTTTCTGCATCAAACTTAAACATGAATTATACTGCTTGGCATTTTTAGTTTATTATGTGATAAATTTGTATAAATAAATTAAAATTTACCATATTTTTTTTCCTATTTTATCTCTCACAGATCTGATCTTGGTAAAAGCATCAATACAGACGAAGCATTTTTAGTTTATTATGTGATAAATTTGTATAAATAAATTAAAATTTACCATATTTTTTTCCATTTTATCTCTCACAGATCTGATCTTGGTAAAAGCATCAATACAGACGAAGCATTTTTAGTTTATTATGTGATAAATTTGTATAAATAAATTAAAATTTACCATATTTTTTTTTCCATTTTATCTCTCACAGATCTGATCTTGGTAAAAGCATCAATACAGACGAAGCAGCTGCTATGGGTGCTGTGTACCAGGCAGCTTATTTAGGAAAAGGCTTCAAAGTCAAAAAGTTTGGCGTTCGAGAGGGAAACATTTATCCTATTAATGTGAGTCTTTGTTTATTGCAAAGAGAATCTAAATGGAACTTTTTTTTTTATAGGTATTGATGTCCAACAAAATAAAACTTGTGCATTTATGAAAAACCCAGAATGGAATAAAACATTAGTCATAGGATCTTAAGCAGTAAATAGCCACATTTTTTGGTTGCCTTTACAGGTACATTATTTATCAGTTGGGTTGGAAAATTATTGGTGAACTCAATTTCAAAGTGAAATATAGCAACATAGCTGATGTGAAATTGTGCATTTAATGTTTCTTTTAAGTTTTCTTACCATCTTATAATTTTTTTTTTAATGAAAAAAAAAAAAGAGTTACGACTCAAAGGGCAGGCCATTTTAATTTACCTCATTGAAAGCCTTCCTTTAAACATTACATTTTATTCATTTGTTTCATGGTCCACAAAAATGACATGATATAGAAGTCGATTTATTTTTAACAGAAATAGGTATGTGTATTAGTTTAGCTTTATGTGTTGATCCATTAGAAAACCTTATATCATTGCGCTTTTATCATCTCGTTATCTCTAGGTTGAGTTTGAAAAGCAGAAAACAGAGGAATCTGAAGAACAAGCCCGCACAATCAAACGAACCTTGTTTGGTCGCATGAACCCTTTCCCCCAGAGAAAGGTCATGACCTTTAACAAACACAACAAAGATTTTGGCTTTAATGTGACCTATTCTAACTTAGACTTCCTCACCGATGAGGACAAAAGGTCAGTTTACAATTTTTTCTGCAATATTTTTTATTTTTGTTCTGTTTTTTTTTTTTTTTTTTACTTCTCAAAATATTAGGCTATTGGGTTGAAACTGTTTTCAATATCAATAGCCTTACTTATCATTTACCTGTCATGAGTAAAAACAATCTGCCCATCTTTGCACCCAGTGGACCAGTTTTCTTTCCTACAAATACTGTTTTTTTTTTCTTCTTTTGTCTGCGCTAAGTTTGATCTCACTTGGTACCAATATCTTCAAACTATATATTTCTATTGCGCTGAGAAGTTGATTTCACCTATCTTGTTTGTTTCTGCTTTTTATTAATTGTTCATTACTTATCGTGTGGGAGGAATAAAGAAGACAGTTATTACTTTCTTTCCTGCAGGTGATCACAATGAAACTTATTTAATTTTAAATAGCTCTGGCTGTGGTATGTTTCAGTTTCATTCAGTTTGAATCCTTTTTTACATGGAACAACATTCCTTCTGTGTGTATGGTTTTTTGACTGAAAGGGTTATGCATCTAGAATCCTTGTAGCCCCAATTGAAAGTTATACAATACAGAAATGAAAATATCAGCTGAAGATTGAAACGTTTGATCTACTTGTCAATCCAGAGCACTATTGCTAGAGATATCTGGCGCTATATATTGCTAAAAATTCCATCTTCAAATAAATGTTATCCCTTAGGTTTCTTACAGAGATGAGCGGAAAAAAGTGGTGGCACCAAAGATTTGAACCTCTGACCTCCTGCTCTTAAGTCCCGAGCACTGGAGATTGAGCTATCTTTACCCCCGTACTAAGCCAGCGCTGATATTTAAATTTAACTAGATCTACATCCCACGAATTTCTAGAAAAATATCAGACCAGATTTATGGACACCTGCTGAGTGTCGTACCGTCTGATTGAGAACGCAGGCCATGTGAGGTGGTAATGATCAAAGATTATATGTAATCAAGCAAAGCACCGGCAGTTACAGTATGTGCCGTCTACTATCCAAATTAACTCAGTACAGTGTAAAAGTGAGCCAATTGTAATTACAAGCCCATAGTCACACAAACAGAACAAGGCTGAGTTCAACATGCCTGTTTCACATCAGTGTGTGTGTGTGTGTGTCTGTCTTTGTGTCTCGTGGAGCAGCGTTTGACACTTCTATATGAATCAGTAAAAGCATGGCTTTCATCACCATCTTCCCCTACTTCAATGGTCCAACCATCTTTATACACAGGGACTAAACACTTCCAGGTTACCCAAGATCTTCCTCAGCCCTCTCCTTTCTTAGAAATCTAGGCTATCATCAGTGATATAACCGTCATAATGACAGGAAGGCTGAAAATCCTCCAAACTATTCATTGATTTCATTGGACAACTCTTTAAGAGCATGTGCAACCATTCACATGTTTCTCACGTGAGAAGGGAGGAATATAGGATGAACGAAGGTCCACTACCAGTGGCAGTTGATTGGCACCCCTCAGTACCCAGTTGGGATGTGCTAAGCCAGTGAGATAGCCGCGAGTGGAACCAGTAGTTCTTTCACAGCGAAACAGTCAGCTGGCGCGCCACGCTTTATGGGTTAATAATAACACTCAAGACTCTTCTTTTCCAGATCATTTGGAAATTTGCTTATCAGCAAGTATAACTTACAAGGTGTGGAAGACGCTCTTACAAAGAACAAAGATTTAGCTGAATCAAAAGGAATCAAAGCTCATTTTCAAATGGATGGCAGTGGCATTCTTTTTCTTGATAAGGTTAGTTCGTTTCATAACATCCAAGGGTATACATCTGGGGCAGTTAAAAAAAACGTCTGATACTTGTAATTACTGCCACACAGAGACAGCGGGTATATCAGGACTCTTGTCTCAGCCTGTCATATTATACTGACACCGACCAAACAGTGTACTCCACCGCTTCTTAATCCATAGATCGCCCCTTGTAATAAAGTAGCTTCACTGAGAAATATTTTTTTCATAAGTATTTATTTTGCTCTTTCCTGTTCTAAAGAGTTCCTGATCGAAATGTAGGCATTGAGTGCTAATGCTTAATCAATTGCTTTATTACTCTATGCCTTAAAAAACAATGGCACTCATTGATTATGTTTCTTGAAAAATAAGCCGTTGGAAAGAATTTATATTTTAAATCAAATCTCCTGCAACTTCTTAATTGCCTTGTGCTATCTTTATAACAACTGTAGCAATAATACAAAAGTATCTCTAACAGTTTTTGTGTATTGCATTGCCCAGGTGGAATCTGTGTTTGAGAAAAATGACACTGAGCAAGAGAACGAAAAATCAACATGGTCAAGTAAGAAATTAATGTTACAAATTTTGTTTAATGTATTTAGTTAAAAGTTGATCAGTACCAACTGATTTTGTTGTTTAATTACAATTGGACGCGTGGCTGCTATTCTTATGTAGATTACATAAAAAGGGGAATATGATGTGGAAAGTTTCCAGAGTATTAAATGTTAATCCTATGCTTGAGATGAGACCACAGACTCTCTGATGAACTTAATATTGACTAGCAGACCAATTGCTTTTTGACCTATACAAAACACATTGACTTACACAAAAGGATGACAGAATCTGACAACTATAATTCTAAATGTAAAAATGTTTTTTTCTTTCCGCTTCTGTCATGGCAGAGCTTGGAAGTGCAATTGGAGGCTTGTTTGGCAGCAGCGGCTCTAATGATGATACCAAAGTTGAGGAATCCCCGGATGTAAGTCACATTGGTGTGTGTTTGATTTTTTTTTCCTTCTGTTGTTGCCATTGTGATCTTCTAAACACTGATTTAAAAAAAAAAGATATTTGATTTATTTTGAACTCATAATCTTATTGTTTTCATCGATGTTTTTCATCTTTTCTCCTCCTTTTTTCGTAAATTTTACTGCTCATTCTTATTCTTTTGTTGTCTTTTTTTTTTAAAGTTTTAAGTCATACTTCTTTTTTTTCATCAAATAATAATTATGATTTAACCCTTTGAACCCTATTGCCCTGACCTCATTGACCAGATTCCTGGCCCCTCACTGCTTTTAGTAATTTACTCAAATATCATCAAAAACATGCCTGATGGACGCGGACATCTTTAACTGATGCTATTTATTATTTTAAACAGGATGTGAATCTTATTGGTAGTTATTTATAGGCGTTAGCTCATACCCCTCCAAATCCCGATATGGCGGTACTACGGCCTAGAGTCAAATAAGGCAGATACTACTGTAGCGGGATTACGGATAGTTGACAAATAATTACATCCCGCTGTAGCGGGATCACGGGTTCAAAGGGTTAAGAAATCCTTTTCCAACTGCACGATTATTGACACTGAGCAAAATTTTTTGCATGCTCATCTGTTGATTATGCCCTGCATCCATTATACAGATTAGTCATAAACATAAAATTGTCTCTGTTTCAGTAGGAACATGAGACTGTCCTTGTCTTTTCAAAATATATCAATACTTGTATTGAATCCATACTCATAAGTGATTTTAAACTAAAATTCTGTCTTCAATTTTTATCAAATTTTTTTAAACTGGTTTTGCTTGAAGTATCATTAAATGCAGCATAATATTCTCAAATGTCAAGATGAAAAAAAAAAAAAAAATATATATATTATTGGAAATTAAAACAATTACTGTGGATTTCAGGAGCCAGATGTACAGGTAATGCTTACAAAAAAATTATTGGGAGATGGTAATGCTTTTTACATTTTTTACTTCTTCTTTTGTTTGACTTGGGAAGATCTTGCATTGCTTAAATATTCTTTAATGAGCTTAAGCTTATAAAAGCAAAAAAAAACAAAAACAAAACTCACTTGAGATGTGGAGATGACTGGAAAGAAAAGATACAAACCTATTGAAAGGCTGACTAATCTAACTCCAACTCCCTTTAATATTTTTGTTTTAAAGTGTGGGAGGAAAATAAGGAAGGGAATGAATGCTGTTTTTGTTTTTTAGAATTGAGGATTTCCAGTTTTCAAAGATCATAGGCATCTATGGAAGTTTGGTCTTAATGTTGGTTAAGATCAGATAAGTTGTTGAAGTGCAGTTTTTTTCCAAGAATCTTTTTTTAATATAAAAAAAAATGTTGTTTGCCAGTAGATGGTGCAAGTTTTCAGAACAGAGCCTTCATAACAGTTCACTCTTTTTAACAGAGTATGACTCATTTACAGACATTCCAAGAGCCCAATGTCTTTGTGTCTGTATCTTGTGGTATCTCTGACACTATATTCTCAGTGTGTGAGACCAATCTTCAAAAGTCAAGATCAGGATTTTCAGATTAAGTTTTGTCTCAAAAATTTATCTGACCTTTCATTAGTCTAACAAAGTTCTAGGTTTGCATCGCTATTATCCTGGATATTTCAGAACAAATTTAAATAATCTAAACACCAACAGCAGGGTACATTCATATAAAAAATGCTTGCTGAAAAATGAAGTGGATAGTGTAAATATGAAGAGGTTATAAAGCATGGTCCCAGAAGCTTGTATCCCACTGGATGCTGCAGACTTAAATGTGGAATCATGTGTTGTTATTATTGCATGCAGACACCAGAAGATAGTGCCAGCACCAGCAACGACAGCACAGAAGCTGAGCCAGAAAGCGGCAGCAGCAACGACAACACAGACAGTACCGATGGTGCTGGTGCTGCTGGGGAGAAGAAGGTGAAGTTCTCTCAGGGTATATTTATATCCTGCATGTTTTTAAAAACAAATAATTGTAGGCCTACTTCATCGGTTGCTTTGATTCTGTTGCTCCCGAACCAAGGTCTTAAAATCTGATTCTCCTTTCCCCCTATCTCTCGTCTCTGCCTACATGCACATGTCAGACATGTCTAGAACACAGAGTAAACCTGAAGTAGGCTATGCTGCCCTGCTACTATTGGAAAAAATTAAAACACAGTGATGGTGTTTAACTTTCTAGAAAATTATCAGAGTTTACATATATTAAAATTTGAAGGCTTAGCATGTTTTTGCTGCTTTAACCCTTTCTCTGAAATCCAAAGGGCAGGGAGATAAATATAATTGTGTATGATTTTTACAAACACACACACACAAAAAGTGACAAACTTTAAAAATTCACACAAAATCAACAAGCATGGATGTAGTGAAGCACATTTAAAAAAAATAAAAGTTAAAAATTACTTTCAATTAACAAGTGTATTCATATTTCTTTTGCTTTTCAATAAAAAAATGTTTTTTCTCTCACTGACAGATATACACTATCAGTGCTTTTAGTGCCTCTTATAAGCTTGTCAAAGGCATGGTTTAAAGATTCAAAGTCTAAATCTATGTCACTTTTATCAGAATTGTCATCAAGAGTGCTAGATTTGGGTTAGCAATCAATAAGTGCTTGAAGTTGAAAGCCGTCTGATTGTTGATGTCAATCGAAGTGAAACTTTAAAAAATCACTGGAGATGAAGTTTCAGTCCGATCTTTCTGTTTTGTTTTGAAGCTCATTTGTTTTAGAAAGGTGTAACAATCATCTTCGCACAATCCTAGCAGTAAAAAAACTTGCTATGCTGTCTACACGCATTCGGGCGCATTAGGGTTTTTTCTTTTTTTTTCTTTTTTCAATTACGACTGGTCGCATTGGGGTAAATAGGGTTAATCCAGCTTTTTATACATTTCCACATTTTCTTTTTTCGTACAACATGACAAAGAAAACGAAAAAAAAAAAAAGGAAATATGAAAAAGACTTTTTATAAAATATTCACATTAACTAAAACAATCTATATCCAGAAAACTGAGATGAACCAAATCACAGTCAGCTAAACTCACACTTTACCCAACTTGATAAATTGTACTCTTTAACAAAATATTGTTACTATGCATTAAATGACACACAATAGATAACAAATATCAAATCTATTGAATCATTTTGAACCACAGTGTTTTAAAGCTTTATTTGTGCATGAAATATTTCATATACATTTTATCACCGCATATTTTTCTGCTTTTTTAAATTTTATTTTTCACACTTCAATACTACACCATCTGTGCACTTTTCCCCACTGCATGTGGATAAATTAAATGAACATGAAAGGTAATTGTATCTCACCATATTTAATGCTCAGACAATACCTCTGTGCATCTATGAGAGCCCTTGTAGTGTTAATTCATACGAACTGTTAAACCACAGTAAAATATAATTTTTATAGGTCACCAAAAAAGTCTTCATGGAAAGAAAAGGTTGCTTAATCTGTAATATCTTACCACGAAGGACGTGGACATACCCTTTAATTGTTTGCAGTGAATGTAAGGCATGCTATATTGATTTAAGCGCCAGTTGAAGCAAACTTTTAGCTATGGTGCAACACCTTTTCTGCATATGGAAGTATGGACGCACCATTTCTTCTTGCAGTGCTTTAACAACTGCTATCAATTTATTATGGAACTCATCACATGAATAACTAAAGACAGAAATAAATAATTGTTTCAATTCTTTCTTTAATAATTTTTTTTCTGAATGAATTAAACATGGCATATTGTAATGATTTGAAAAAGGAAAACCTTGATGTTATCTTAGATGTTGATTAAAAATGAAAGATCTGTGTTCATTACAAATTTTGCAAAAATATTTTTTATTTAAGTAACTTTACCCTGTTTATTTACAATCAGGATGAAAGTGGTGATGACTCTGAAGGCGCAGAAGAGCAGAAATCTGAAAGTGAAACGGAAACTGATCAGGAGAAAAAGGAAGAGAAAGAGGAACCAAATGAGAATGAGTCACAGGAGAAAGAGGATCTTAAAGGCGACGACAAGGAGAAAGTAAATAAAAAGAAAAAATGTAGCATTGGCGACTATATGGACCCTTTGCATCTTTATTTTTCTCCCCAACATTGTAGGCTAGTTGGAGCCCATTTAGATTTTTTTTTTGTCATACAGTGTAACTACCTAGTTTGGAAATCATAAGTTGGTATACCTTGGAACATGCAATGCAAACAGAGATAGTACAGATTTCTGCATTATCTGTGTCCAATTCTTTTCTCCTTAAAATAGAAATTGATTCTCCAACCCATATACATCTAAAAAAAGAAAATCCACATTGCCTTTTTTCAGTTTAATCACCAAATTCAATATCCATGGGTTACATACAGTACAGATTAAAAACAATATGTTGACGGCATTCAGAAGAAGATGAAATAATCAATATTTGAGATATCAATCAATTTAATTAAATTCCATAAAAAAATAGAAATCAAAGCAATATGATTGATATTAGAGAAAGATAGTTAAGATTCTATCTCTCTGCATTTATCCATTATTGAATAGGATTTGATAAATCTTTAATATCGTTTACTGAGGTATTTGATAGGACTGTCATGCACCTTTGTGAATATCTTGGTTAGTAGACATGCAAGATAGAGACAAAAAGGCCTACAAGAGCAATTTGTCCACAAGATTTGTAACAGGGTGCCTATAAAAATGAAGTAAAGAAAGAAGGTTTTGTAACTACAAGAAGGTGACAATACGAATTCTTGAGGGAAGAACGCAATAGATTAAAGAAACAGAAAAGACCACCTTTTCTCAGATTAAAGCAATAAATGATTTTTTTTATTTTTTTTTTAATCAAATTTCTTTTGATTCTTATTTTATTGAACTTCTCATTTGCAGGTTTCAAAATAAAAATCAATGTATCCCATTTCAATCTGCAGAAAGATAAAGATGAAAAGAAAGAGGATGCAGACAAGAAAGAAGGAGAAGATGAGAAACAAAAAGCTGAAAAGGCTCCAAAAGTATTGAATATCAAAGAGGACATAAAGTCTGACATGGAATTATTGGATGTACTAGATTTTACAGAGGAAAAATTCAAAGAAGCAAAGAAAAGGTGAGTGCCTGGTAAAATAAAGGAAAGTAATTTTGTCTTTTTAATTGAGGCAATGAAAAATGAATTTGACGAAAAACGCTTTAAATTATCTCTGAGCTGGCTGAATAGCATATCTCATTTTTGTGCGTGTAATATTGAGATAGCCAGAAATTATTCCTATCGTATTGGTTTTTCTTTAATTAATTTAAAAGAAATTGTGACTTTTTAAACATTGTGAGATAGCTACTAATTATTTAATAAAGAAATTGATTTGTTAATGTCTACATAGCATATCTTAGAGATGTACCATCTTGCCAGCCCAGATGACAATCTAATGTCAACGTAAAATCTGAGACCCAAGAAAATAATGTATGTACTAGAATATACAGAGGAGAGAAAAAAAGAAGTAGAAAAAAACTGCAGAAAAACTATGAGTGATTAAAAAATGAAGAGAGGAAGGGAGATGGGATTTAAAAAAAGCTCATAATACTCTTCTAGCATAAAGTCTGTGGAAGTAATTGATGCACAGTGGAGATTTCCAAGGAAACAAAGACATGGTGAGTCTGATTTAAAAAAAAAAGAAGGTTAGAATGGTGTATAATGGAAGTAAGTGAGGAAGAAAAATAAAAGAGTCAAGTAAAGAGTAAAAGATCTTACATTCTTTTTGACATGCAGAGAAAATTTTCTCGTTTAAAAAAAATTTCAGGTTAACAGATCTGCGTAAGGTCGATAAAGCCAAAGTGGAGCTTCAAAAGGCCCAGAACGAACTTGAGTCCTTTATCTTCGACACTCAGGACAAGCTGACACAAGAAGACTTTGAAAAGTGCTCCACATCAGAGGAAAGAGAAAACATACAGCAAAAACTGTCTGAGGCCTCAGACTGGCTCGATGAGCAAATGGACGCCAAGAAATCAGTAAGTTATTCACCAAAAGTTCCTACAATTTTTTGTAATAGAAACAAATGCCTATGGTAAAAGAATCAGGGCTGCCACTCATCTGTGGATCCACGGATTTTCTGTGGATCAGCGAATAGCGCATGGGTCGTCCGTACATAGGTCTGCCGTTCGTGTTTTGGGGGCATTTTTAGCCAATTTTAAACGGCTGAAGACATTTACTCCAATCCAATTTCAGTTGAAAATGATTAGAGGTGGCAGTGATCATAATCTTCCACGCATCCGCGACTTTGGTCTGGTCACTACATTTCCCCCTTTTCTTCTAAGTCCGAAAATCACTGAATTTGCTTTTGAGCGGTATCAAAATGAAAATATCATGTCACCGATCTGACCCGGTAGCGAAGTAAATGCGTTATTGGAACACAACTCAAGTCACGGGTGTTTTCTTTGAACGGGTCTGGCAAGTTTGAGGTGATAAATGTGCAAGATGAAGATGACTTCAAAAAGATGGTTTTGGAGAGTGAAAATCCGTGTGCGAGAAAATTTAATGTGTAACTGTAACACAATGCAAATCGCCGAAGTCTATCATTTAGCGATATAGATAATTTGTCTACAGTGTTAACGAATCGGACCCATGTCTTTTAAAATAATGCGATAATGCAAATACATGTATCTAAAAGCGCCAGTTACTCCTGTGACTGGTAGTGTTTCGAGAAGAGGTTGCTTTCGTTTTGATGTATGCATTGTAACACACTCTCTAGTTCCAAGCTTTTCTACTGCATCCGCGATCGTATATTTAAAAAATAATGTTACAATTCAGGGACGGAAAATTGTTTTTTCCCACCTGTTCGACCCTCGAGCAACCATCGGAGGAAAGAAATCATAAAGCAAAACTCAGATATCGCGAGGGCCGAAAATTCAGTAATAAGAATAATTATATATATTTCATATTTTCTTGGTAACTTCTGTAAGTTCCGAGCATAAGGGAAATACCCGATTTGCCGCCCGCTGTCAAGTCAAGATGATACCTCGAAATAATCCGTTCCCTATTTATCTAAGCGAATATGGTTATCTCAAAGGAATGTTTTTGACATTTGTGAGTTTGAAGACCAAATGATAGAAATGTTAAGCCCAGTGGGCTCGAATTTTTGATGGAAGAAAAACGACAATTTTCACCCACAATCGACTTTGTGTAAAGACTTCTCTGTAGTCCAAAATTTAGTGCGCATCAGATCTATATTTTAGGCCTAGACTGTATTTCTGAGTGCAGATCGATTGTGGACCTTAAAATTTTCTTTTTAGGTCTACGATTTCAGTAACAATCTATTGAAGTATTAATAGTCTGTAAGGCTTGAGAGATCAGCCCTTGGGTCATTCAAGCGTTTTTATCTGTTCATTTTGCGAGGTTGTGATAAGGACGAAATAAAGAAAGAGGACTCAAAGCCACAATGTTCCAATCTGTGGAGCTTAAATTTTAAGTGGCTAGAAGGAAAAGTAGTTGTGAAAATCGATCCCATTGAGTGTTGTTGAGTCGATTGTGAAAATTGATGTAAAGGGTAAAGCATGCACTGCTCTCCAAACTTCTCTGAGGGCCATATTTAGGAGCTAAAATTACAAAATTTCTTCAGCTTCAGGGGGACGTTGGCCCCCAGACCCCCAACCAGCCGTTGCCCTGGACCCACTGGGGGCCTCTTCGACCCCCAGACCCCCACGCTGAAAATCAGTGGATTTCATCGAACTTGAGTGGCAGCCCTGAAGAATATAGAGATCAATATGAGTGGCACAAAAATGTGTTTTGCAACACAAATAAACTTTTTGAATATTTTCATGCCTCTTTACGTCTGTAAAAATATATTTTATTTGATTGTATCAGGGTCAATTAAAAAATATATATATAGAATTAACTATATGTGACAGTGAGGTAAATTGCTGGCATTTGAGATTTTTTATGAAATAGACATGTTTTATATTTAAAAGATTGCATTAATGCAACTAAGGAGATGTATAAAGCACTACAAAAGGAATACTTTAAAAGTTTGCATTTTTAACCGCTATCCTACCCAGGACTTTAAAGAGAAACTGAAAAGCTTGAAGGACCTGACCAAATCTGTGATGAAAAGGGTAGCGGAACTGCAAGAGCGACCCAATGCTCTGGAGGCTCTTCGCTCCGCCCTGAACCAGACCACAGTTTTCCTCGCCACCGTAAAGAATCTGACCAGTATATCTGGAGCTGAGGCCCTTGAGACAGAGTCTATCTTCACTCCAGTCGAGGTGGAAACCTTGGAGAAAGTCATTGTGGAAACCAGAGTGAGTATTAAAACAAATTTCTGTAGATTGATAGCTTCACTCAACTAGTTATGCGTTACATGACTGTTACTTGTCTATAATTAACAAGATTAAAGAGTTAATGTGCGCTATCTAGGTAATGGGTATCAAGAATGATGCTATACGGAGATGGAATTACAAAGCGTTATTGCTGGGACTTGGCCGATCACATTACACACATGGCTGAGTCTATGCGCACTAAAGACATCATAATTTATATTGTGTTTCTGGCCAAATTTTTCTATACACACTATAAGTTAATGTGTTTCTTTCCAAAGAAATGACAAAAACTCTCAAACTTCTTTTCTTCTCACTTTTGACCTCCCCCTCCTTTATCTTTCTCTTTCTCTCTCTCTCTCTCTGTCTTTCTCTCTTTCTCTCTCTCTATGGGCTTTCTAGTTTATAGTGTCTTCTCTCTTTCTCTCTTAGCTCTTTAATTTATCTCTCTCTGTCTCCCTCCCTTTCTCTCTGTCTTCCTCCCTCTCTCTCTGCCTCTCTTCCTCTCTCTCCCTCTTTCTCTCTCTCACAGTCTTTCTCTCTTTCATTCTGTTCTTGGTTTTCTAGACACATCTTCATCCCCC
>RQTK01001378.1:23984-56316 GCA_003991915.1 Elysia chlorotica | reverse complement strand
TGTCTGTCTGTCTGCCTGTCTGTCTGTCTGTCTGTCTGTCTGCCTGTCTGCCTGTCTGTCTGTCTGTCTGCCTGCCTGCCTGTCTGTCTGTCTGTCTGTCTGCCTGTCTGTCTGTCTGTCTATTTGTCTCTTTGTCTGTCTGTCTGTCTGTCTGTCTACTGTCTGTCTGTCTATTTGTCTCTTTGTTTGTCTGTCTGTCTGTCTACTGTCTGTCTGTCTATTTGTCTCTTTGTCTGTCATCCTGAAAGCCTAAACCGTACTTAATGTATATATCTAACTCCCTTATCTGTGTGTGATGTGGTCAGAAATGGCGTGATGATATGCTGAAGCAGCAAGACAAGCTGAAGGATCACGAGGATCCTGTGCTGCTGGTCGACGAAATCGCTGTGAAAATATCTGCCCTGGACAGAGAGATGAGGTACCTCATCAATAAGGCAAAGGTGAGATGCTTTCTTCCTTGCAGGACACTTTAATGAAGACGTTTGTTCCTGTTTTAACGCTGACAAGAGTGATAATTGTTTTAATTTCAGTCTTTTACTCTCGCAATTTGAGAAAACTAGATAAGAAATTTGTTTTCTCTGCTCCTTTAGAAAATCTGATGTAATTGCATCTCATAGATTTTCTTTATGAAAAGGGTGCAACAATATATACAAATTGGAAAGATAAATAGTTCCGGCAGCTTTGTCAGAGAGTTGAACACATTGTCCTTGTTTGTATTTTCTTTATTGTACATAAAGGATAAAAACCAAATTTACGATAAGAATAAGACTTACATTTAAGTAGATAAGAATGCTATTTTCATCTGTAAGTAGCTACAAAAATGAATGTTAATCTTTTTGACTTTTTTTGGCTGTCCTTGAGATTTTTTAGCATTCTTCTAGGGAACCACATTTCAGTTGCTACAAAAGATGCGATGAAAAGTATTGTTAGCCACCATTAGTTTCAAAATGAAAGTACTTTTATCGGCACTGTTTTAAAAAAAATCACAAGTCTACTATGTGTCAGCCATGAAATAAATCTAAATTTTGTTGTGGTGTAATACAAGTTGCAAGTTATGACAGTTGTATTTTGTTGTATACGACAGTTGCCGTCTTGTCCTGCATGACAGTTTCATCGATTTAGTTTAATAAACGCTTGTGGGTCCAGAGGGACTTTACACCATGAAAAGTCTCAAAAGTCATGACATTAGCCTGATTAAGAGAAAGCAAGACAGTTTTGCTTGTCACCAGAAATTTAGGAGTTATTTTTAGATAAGCAGGATGTATGTATAGCTTAAAACAATAGATTTCTAAAAAATTGTTGTCTTCCTTTATTTTTCTGATCAGAATTACAAGCCAAAACCCAAACCCAAACCTGAATCAAAGAAAACTGATAGCAATGCTACAGACGAGAAGACAGATGGGGATGATGGAAAGAAAGACGATGCTGAACAGTCCAAAAAGTCTGAAGAAGATCAAGGTAAGTTTTAACAAAAAAATGTTTTTCTTCTACTGCTTTAATAGTTAGAATGTTGACTTTTCTCATTCAATTCCTCTTAATTAATAACAACAAAAATTCCAGAAACAGAAAACCAAAAAGACACAAAGGAAAAAAAAAGCCAAGTGTGATATGCTTTTTTGATCCATTACAAAAACAATTAAAAAAAAAAATCCAACTTGTAGCAAATGTGAGCATGTTAATGGAGAAGAAATTTTTGTCAGACTGCCTAAAAAGTATGAGCGTTTTGATGGAGAGGAAATTTATTTCAGATTGTGTAAGCTTTTCCCATCACATGATTTTAGGCCTATTCCTTGTGTGCGCACTATTTTTGGTAATTTCCTAGAATTTGAAAAGGTGAAAGCTTTGAAATTTATTATTTTGAAAGGTGTTAGCACAAGAGCATAAGAAACTTTTGTCAGGCTTATAGAAAAGAATCAGTGTGTTGATAGTTTTAGTGACAATATTTTTTGTGTGTAGATAAAAATAAAAATCTTCTTTCCCCATTCTTTTTTCCTAAAAGTTAAGGGCTTCATATCAACACAGAAAGATAAGCTAAACTGATTTCCACCTACGCTGTTCTTTCAATCCATTTGCACCTGTTCTGTTTAACACTCGCGTGATTAAAAACAGAAAAAATACCTGTGCAACATTTACACCTTTAAAGAAATTGACCTTTTTTTGTTGTTGTTGCACTTTTTGCGCTTTGTATTTTTTTTTAATAGTTGTCTTCTTTGAATATAGGGAGTGAAAATAATTCAATAACAAGATGCCTCTTGCCCCAAACAAACTTCTTCAAAGAAAATTTATTGGTGTTTACAATTGGCCTTTTGCTTCAGTTTATCTATTTTAAAAAGTCAATGTATTAATAGCCACTGTTGGCAAACTTGCACTTCTTTTGACTATAAAAGTTTCTTTCTCATTCTGAAATCACTGTTTAGCTAACAAAAAAAATTAATATATTGCATTGTATAGTATAGCTCACTTCCATGAACGATCATGCTAAATGCATTTAGCAATTTCCACTATCACAGTAACAAAATAAACAACCATATAATTTTGATGCTGTACAATTTTACATTCAAAATTCACAAGGAATCACTAGAGATACTTACAATGTTCACAGGTTTAGAACAAACTATTTGACATAACCAATCTTTGTCTGTAGAAGCACGACCCCCAACTGAGGAAGACGCAGCAACTTCTGAAGAGGGAAAAACAGATGAGAAGAAAGAAGAGGAAAAGGATGCAGAGCAGGGGAAGACGGATACAAAATCTGAAGAGGATGACGGAGTAGAGAAGACAAGCTCAGGCAAACGCAGGCCGAAACAGAAGCGGAAAAATAAACAGACTGTTGACAACAAAGACAAAAATGAAGAACCTTTAGAATTAGGTGATTTTTTTTTTTCTAACATTACATTTAAAAAGAAGAGATTTTCATATTGGCTTCCTCATGTAAATGTGGGGCATCTCATTCAAAGCTAATGCAGGTCCAGACTTGTATGGCTCCGTCAGGGTCAGGCTTCCTATCCTGCTTACGTTAATACTCCTGCAAGCCTATCTCTTTCTTCTCTTTTAACACAGTATCTGTAGATCCTGGTGTATCAAGTTTGAAGTTAAATCTACCGAGCCTCAAGCTATATTCGATTAATGTTAAATGGGCCTATAGTTCTGAAAAAATTAAATATGTAAAGCAAATTGCTTCTTCTTGCTGTTCTATTAATAAACAAGGAAACCTTTGGAAGAAGTGCAAAGAAAAGTAAATCATGTGCTCAAGCACTTAATTCTTTTTTAAATTGACACAATTAGAATCACAATTTTCCACACAAATAAAAAAAAACAACAAAAATTAGGATACACTGCAAGGCCTTTCAATTTTCTGTTTTGATTTTCACTTCTACTGGGATTTCACTTTTGATTTTGATCTGCTTTCGGTGTTTCAAGGTTTCCCATTTCTGTTTTCAAAAATGTATGTAAAACACCTTTCCCCTTGTCCAATATGTAGAGAAATTATGTAGTCAATTATACGCAATCACTGTCCCCTTTGAATAAAAAACACTTTTGAACGGAAGCATTTGAAATAGCAGTTATACATCAAAAAGACATCCATTTTCTAGGTTTTAATCATACATTAAAAAGACAAATAGTTTTTCTTACTTGTCCTATTATCAGCAAAAATATTTCTTCAATTTTAACATCAGTTTCATCATATTTCAAAATTGGTAATGCTTTTTCTAATAAGATAATTAGTATCTTCTCTAATATTCAATATTTTTGGATACTTTATTTGCTGTTTGCCTAGTACAACCAGAACCCTAAATCATGTGTACCCAATGCTATGTCAAAGTATTTTTTTCATTTGTTGTATTTGAAGATCTTCTGATCCCTTGCTTCTTTGCTCTCTGTGTTGTTGTAAATGTGCTTCCCTAAGTACCTATCATCTTAATATCTTTTGCGGTTTCCTCTGCAGCTTGAACGCTTAGGGAGAGGGAAAAAAAACCCCAACAATAACCAGCATTTGCCTTAAAGCTAATCAAACATGTGGCAGACACTTTTTGATATGAAAAAACAACAACCCCAACGAACAACTGTCCTGCTAAAAATCTAAAACAATCGTTCTTATGATAAAGGTTAGGGAGGAAGAAGAGCCACAGGTGTAAAATCTGTGATAGTGATAGTCCTATCCTTGTGTGAATGAGTCTGATCCCACTGCTGTCCTTACTCTCCCTGCCAGAGAAGCGATTCTGGCACCACCCAAGAAACTTGCAAAGACACACTGACCTGTGAAACTTTATAAAGCCTGGCCTCTCTGTATTTCTTTTTAATTTGTATGTATTACTTCTTCCATAGGCATTTATATGTATTATATAACACGCTCAATACAGTGCATGCCTTATATTTTAACTTAAAAAAAGGAAATATTATGCCTTAGATTTATACAACGGACGAAGAGGAGGTGGTTGAACAGGGAGGAAAACTTGAAACAAGATTTTTGTGCATTCATTATTCAATATTTGTTGCTCAAAGTTTTCTCTTTGGAATATAGTACAGTTGTGTCATTCCCAATTTTATGTTTTTACTTCAAAGTTCAAATCTCTTACATATTCATGAGTGCAAAATCCTAATCACTCCTTACATGGTTTGTTTCGTTCTCTTTACAACCATGAGTTCTATAAAGAGAGGGAGAGAGAGAGAGAGAGTAAGGAGGGTATTGTTGGAAAAGAAGGCTGAAGCAGGCATTTCAAGAAAGCAACCATTGATAACAAGATGGAGAGAGAGAGGGAGAGGAGAGAGGAGAGAGAGAGAGAGAGAGAGAGAGAGAGCGGAGCGGTTGAAGGGTGGGTATGGGAGTGACCAAGATGTATGGCTTCATTCTGGTGGGTCCACTTCCCCCCTCTAGTTGGGGCGCTGTTGGGAGGTATCTTGTTTTGCCTGGGGCAAACTTTTGCCACTGGCTGTCCAGTCGTGATTTATTGCATTAAAAAAAAAAAATTTCTTTCCTTTTTCGTATTGCAAGATGGGGAACCGGAAATAAAGAGTGTCCGGGGGTAGGGAGATTTGTTGTCCCATCTCGTTAGGATGCCCTTGGACCGGTCTGGGTTGGTTTTTAGGGGGGGGCTTTTGAGATCTCTTAGTATTTTTTTAAACTATGTTGGTTATTGTGGATGAGCTTCTTGGGTTAAGTACTTCTTCTGCTGTAATTTGATGTTTTCCTTTGTGCATTGAATCTTTAGTGTGTCTCTTGTTAGGGTGTGGGCTCTGCATGTTTCTATGATATGTTGTATCGTGTATTGTATGGTGCCTCAGTATTCACAATTTCTGATAATCTTAAGGGTTGTGGCTCTAAGTCTTAGCTCTCTTAATTTTATTATTTCTGATATTGAAGTTAAGTACTTTTAACATGAGGATTTAAATAGTTTCTGAATTCTGTAGGCCTAATCAGATTTACTGAAATTACAGTACAATACACTTATATCCACAGCTAATTTATTGTCATTTTGATATATCGACATATTTTCAAATTACAGAATTTTTCCTGCAATACCTTTACTTAATTATTTCTCTTATAGCACCTAATTTTTCTGCCCACTCCGCTTTATCGACATGTTTTCGTTACGGGTGAAGCACAAGTGGAGGAAACTTGCGCTTACACTGGTAGTAACAGTCAACACGTTTGTTCTTTATTATTCCGCATGCTAGCCAAGTGGGTCTGTAGGCCTATATCGACACTAAGGCCAGCAGACTGCCGCTGGTGGCTGGACTGGGGCTGTACTTATTGATTTTCATAGTCAAACCAAGGCTGAAAAATAAAAGATGGTTTCATATGGAAGCCACAGCCCCGTCCCAGCCAGCAGGGATAGTATGACGTGGGCCTAAGCTTTAGCAGGTCATGTTCGTCACAGTGCATAATAATAGGGGGCTTATCACGCACAACCCCTCCCACCACTCACCATCAAGTGCAGTGATCAGTACCCCAGCAAGGGCGCATTCAACCATCAGGCCTCAGTAAACTAAAGTTTGTGCCAGTGTGTAGGCCAAGTGGGATGGGAGGGCTGCTGGTCCTAGCAACAGCACACACAAGGCGCACTCTAGACCTAAACACTAGCGCATGGTATTGATAGTTTCTCGTTTAATTGTTCGCTACTCGTCACTGAGTAAAGATACGATAAGAAATCTGCTGATTTTCCAGCACTCACTCAAAGTCTCTTAATTCATGTTTCACCATGGCCATGAAACTGAAAGACCTTTGAGATAAAAAGGTGACTCCTTGCCCATGTCGACAAACAAAAGCTACTGAAAAAAGAAATCTGTCTAAAAAACAAAAAACAAAACAAACAGCACAGACATCAATAAATGATATCTTCAAGAAATTGGAATAAAGAAGGCTCTGAAAATTTAAAAAAAGTGAAAACCGATGACAATAAATGCGAATAAATAATTTATAATACCCCCCGCTTCAAACTCCCTTTTCACAGATGGATTCTTCAAGGAAAGGCACTGTGTATTAAAATATAGTAGTCCTGTTAGCACCTACCTCCTCTTGTTATTTTTTCTCTATTTGGCTATGCATTTTTACTTATCGACATCAAATCTTCCTACCGCATGTTGGTATAAGCAGATTGTACTGCAGAAAATCCATCTGTGTTAAAAGTACAATAATAAACAGATGAATTATTTGCATATTATCTTTTTTGAAATGCAATATCTTCAAAACATAGCCTGATTATTGATGAGTTTTCAATTGATTAAACTTATGTATTGTATATCTCCATACTGTTCCATTTTTTTAAATTTATACATGTATTTTTGTATCATCCAAAAGATAACATTGGATTTTATCTAGACGTACAACTAATCTTTTTATCTCTTCTTTCATTTTAACAGATGCTGCATCGGAAGACAAGGGTGGTGATGGTGGTGAAGATGCTCAGCATACAGAATTATAACGTTGGCTCATATCGTAGATCCATCACTAAGCCAACCTCAGCACACATTCTTTTTTCCCCCCATTTAAATTATCATAGACTCCTATATTTTCAATTAGTTCCTTTTTTCTCTCTCTTTTTTTTTAAAACACCAGTTATCTCACCATATCTAAAACGTAGAAATTTAATGACTATAAATATTGATATGGCCTCTAGTAAACGTATAGGATCCAGTAAAATTAGATTAGTAGGTGTTTTGACCAATTGAGTGTTTTCCCAAAACTATCAAGGGCCTATGACAAAGTGGTATATGGTCAGAGACGGCTTATTCTTGAAGTCAGGTGCTTACCTGAGAATGATGTCCCTTTGACGTTTCCTAGAAATTAAAAGTCAAGTTACATTTTTCGTGCCGGCGTGTTTGATAACAATATCTTCCACAAGTATATAAGTAGCTCTCTTTGTGATTTTTTTACAAGCCTAATTGCAAAGCTTTAGAAGCCCCCTATGACTTCAATAATGATTCTCATAGTGATGGCACTGAATTGAATGAGGATGGCAATTAAAAATCAAGCTGATTTCAAGGATAATATATTGTGTAAAGATGCCATTGATGTATTTCTAAATCTAAAATTACCAGATTTAGAAAATATGGATCTAGAAAAGTAAGTCTTCTAACTCTAATTCCAGATAAGTCAAGATAGGTTTAAGAGGAAGAAGATAATGAACCAGCTAAATCCTGTGTAAATTTCTACCTCTCAATCTCCTTGATCACAAATAGAAAAGGGCAGAGATGGGAATAAGCTTTCTCCTCTATTCTTCCCAGCACTTTGAGGTAAATCTATAGCAATACTCAAGGCGTTAATGTACTCTAGAGAAAAGATAAGACCATTTTGAGAAATTTAGGGGTCGGGGTCCAGATACATGTATTATTATATGGACACCCCCCCCCAATGCGGCAAATCTACAATGTTGAACTAGTGACCTTTGTCTTTGAATTTTAGTAATGTCGGGCTTTTACATTATGTTGGCGTATTTAGAATCAAGCCAATGTCGCGATGACTTGATACTCACATTAACTCAGAGCGTATGGTTTCTGAGCAATAGGAAGCGAATGCATGCATGAGACGATTGTTACAGTGTTGTCAACCCTGCTTTGGTGAGATGTGGAAAGATGTGCTCATCAATAATTTATAGAGTGTCACAGTATAGGTATTTGATGTTGACAAATCTTCCACTTTGACACAATTTCTAAGTTTAAATTTCAAAATCAAAGATGAAATTATCTTTGGTTTGTGAAATTTAAAATTGTAATAATGTTGATTTAAATTATAAAGATAAAAATGTATTTATTCACGTTACTTGTTGATATTTGATATGGTCTATTGACATTTAAGATTGTGAGAGTAAAACAACTAAAAGCAAGGAGGGGTGGGGGGAAGATTAAACTACTGTTCAGCAATATTTGTTCAATAACAGCTGTACTGTACAGAAGAATATTTATATTCCATATTTTCTGGGTATTCCATAATTTTCTTCTTTTTCAATTTTTAATGGTAGGCTATTACAATCATTGTCAAACGTGTAAACTTGTGAAACTATTCTGTCACTTAAGATGTTTGTTTTATTATTATGAACGTAGAAATTAATAAAAAGAGATGGAAAAAATATATATTAATGCAACAAAGCCATAATTTGTATGATAAAAATAGGTTAGTCTCATCTTTGTTTCTTCTCTAGATTCACTATTTTGTTGATAGGTACAAACATAATTTTGTAAGTTTGAAAATTGTTGTTATCTGAGTGACACGTTTACACAATACCTCGGTAAAGATAATAAAGGTCCTATCACTAAATACCTCAACACATGGAAACACTGGGTTGTGAATTAATGCATAGAGATCAACCAAATTATATCAAACTTAAGGACATCTTTTCAATCTCTATGTTGTAGTTATTGAAAAAGTCTTATTTGAAGACAGGGGCTATAGGTGATTTTATCACAGAGAATCTTCATAAATTTGAAGAGTATCATTTGAAGTTTTAAGTGTTTTGTGCAGCCCTGTTTACCATGTCAATGACACAATTGCATTTGGTTTGTAAAACAAAATGTTAGATTGCTTTCATTCAATAAAACTCGCCTAATTATCAAGATTTATTGGCTTGTTTTGATATAATTGTCTTAATTCAATATTTCACATGAGAATATGTGTTTTATAAAACTAAATATTAACTTTGAGTATATGTTGTGGAATTTGGATGTATTTATGTCGTGCAATTTGAGGTATATCTTACCATTATATTTTGTGTGTATGTGTATTGAATGAACTGGCAGTCATAGAGGTAATTGTAAAATAATTATTTCCTTAGACTTAGAGAAACAAACGTGAGGACAATATGTAAATGAGTGATACATATTAATGGTATTCCATGTTAAAAATTCTCAAAAAGGAAGAAAGGTGTGGTGAAAAAGGAAGTTTGTTGAACTATTTTGTTTCTCTTTTTATGATTGGAGGCATTGTTCTTTATTTATCTGTTTGCATTGAGTCATAATTGAAATTAAAATTTGAATTGTTTTCAAAAGTATGTTTGAGTTCTTATTTTTATATCAACACTTTCTTCATATTTGGCACAATTTTATGTAAAAACAAACTCACTCTTGATTTTTCTTATTTTAATTTTTAAATGAGAAAACATTAATTTTGCACCCCTATCACAAAATAAAGGACATCACTCTAAACAATCTTTTTCCCCTGTACATTTGCCCTTAGGTATGTGGAGTACAACTGGAATCCAACAAACTGGGACTCAAAGAGCACCCTATGTTTAATGAACAGAAAAATTACCTGATTTTTCTTCTTCGTCCTTAGGTTATCTTTGATTCAACGAGATAATCTCACCCTAACTCTAAGATGTGGCAGACTCACAAAGTTGCATACCTGACATTAGATCTAGTTTAAATTATACCACAAAAAATCTATTAAATTTTAAATATTCCTCACTTTTTACGGTTGGTACATGTAATTTCTGTGTAGTATTGTATAACTATAAGTAATAAAATGCAGGAAAAGGCCCAATTGACTCATCATAATGTACTTTAGGATGGCATTGATTTCATTTCAGCCTCACTAAAAACACATGACCAACTATACTGTAAACAGCAAAGAGTTTCTTTTCTCATAAAAAATTGGTCTAATGGGCACCATAAGCCCTTAGCGCTAGTAGTGATGCTATAAAATCTACAGAACCTCTCAGAGATGCCACCTATGGCAGGCACTGATTTGTAGAGTCGGCAATAGACATATCGCCAAAAAATGTACTTTTCGCTGAAATTTGCTGCTCTGTGTTAGGGAGAGTGTCGGTACTGTCGCACACCTGCTGTGTTGCGTCATCAGTGACCCTTATGATGCCTTGTGCAAGCAAAATTGGATTTTTGTCATGATTAAAAACACAAAACAATTTTGTTCTAACTTAGGAGCAAATCTACATGTATCAGTTAAGCCTCTCAAAAGTGTGACAATCTGAAATATCCACATTTTTTTGTTACTGCTACAATTGTCTCTTTGTCTTGATTTTATCTGCTACCAAAAAAAGCTCCGAAGTCCAATATATTATTGTTGGATAAACAGGACAGGCTTTATTATAATAAAATGTCACTGACATAAAGTGACAAGCTACAATGTATGTTTATTTTGTACACTTGGAGTCCCTTTTCCTTTCAACTTCGGTAAAATGCAATCCAAAAGAAAAAATTCATGTAATAAAGACAACACATTCTAGTTTTTTTCAACATACTGCCATCTTTCAAGGCACACTAAAATTAATGTAAAAAGTATTAACTCTGGTGCTGAAAATTTGAGTGTGTGTTAGGAATAAGCTATAAGTTATTTGGTTGCTTTGTGTGCCTGCCCTAGTACGAGACACTTGATTTCGCTGTGTATTGGCTCCATATAAACTAAAAATTAACACCTCCAATATAATTATGCCCCAGATACAAACATTGATTTAACTAAGATGAAAAACACAGCAAACGGCGGTTAGAAATATGGTTTTATTTCAGTCAGCATTTAATGTTTCGTCAAATAGTTTTTGATCTACACAGCATGCTTAACATTATAAAATAAATCTGTACAAGATGTGAAACTTATAGAAAATTTTAAAGAAAAATAATCATGCTCAAAATTTTTTTCAAACTATGGGTGACAAATATACATGTACTAGTTTTTCCGAAGTGCTGTGGTAAAAGCTTTACAACAAGAGCAAAACAATTACAGTGAAACTTATAATTTGAATTGCTACAGATGCCATCTAAACTTCAAATTCAGAGGATTCGAATTACAGAAGGGGACATACCTGAACCACAAAAGTGTTAAAATTAGCAGACAGCTAGTTACCTTTTTTGAAAAACTGTTAATTTGATAGTTTCCTTTTGTTTTTTTTTCTATTGCAACCTCCAAACCTCGTTTCTTTTAAATGCAGGCCTTGGGCAGCAATAAGCATTGAATTCTGCTTGACAGGTTGTACTTTTGTAATGCCAAAGGGAAAAAAAACAACCTATTCTTGCAAAGTTTGGTTTATAAGAAAACTTGAATGATCACTATCAGACTGTTTTGTTGTCAGGTTGCCACTATATTTCCATGGTACAATTTTTGTTAATCAAAGAATATCCATTTGCTCTTGCTATGATTCCCACTGTATATCTTCCATGGTTCAAAAGTTCAAAAAATACTGATAAAAGTGATATTTTAGGTGGCAGAAGGGGAAGAAATAGGAAAAACAAAAATTTTGCAATTTTAAAAGCAGCTCTCAAAGGATATTAAAATAAATGAAGCAAATTAAAAACTGTAATGTTGCTGGAAATAAACTTTATATAAGGTTAAATGCTTTTGAAAACTTCATAGTTTGTTCCAGTTAGAGAATTTTTTAAAATCATTTTCATAATGAGGTACATTTAAAGATCACATAAATATACATATTTATTAAAATGTATATTCCAGTACAGTTTAAAGAGGTAAAATAAAAACCTTATATCCTTAAATTTATGGTGAAAA
The DNA here is from genome assembly GCA_003991915.1 of Elysia chlorotica. NCBI lineage: Eukaryota > Metazoa > Mollusca > Gastropoda > Plakobranchidae > Elysia > Elysia chlorotica. The sequence continues at coordinate 44,366 of RQTK01001378.1, read as the reverse complement.
AACTGCACAAGAAAAAAAAAAAGAGTCAATAGGCATTAATAAGTTACTACAATAATGATTGTGTTTGATAAACTAACTTTGCATAGATACAAGAGAAAAGAAACAAGACTGCAATCAAGAAATACACTTGCCATGGAATGAAGAAATTTTAGTGCCAAAATGTTACACCCCAGTTTGTGGTTTAGACCTTTGTAACTTAAAGGAAATATGTTAAGTACATACAGGTATATACTTAGAAAAAAAAAAGCAACAGTTTATTAAGTGATGGAATAGCAAACATTTCAGTGTCTAAAACTATTGCTAATTACTACTTTTAACAAAATTGTTAGAACATAACAATAATATCTCTCGGTGCAAGCTTCATGTATTAGTTAAATACAACACGTCTCATATTTTACCTTTTTCTTTTTCTTCAACTGAGTCATTTCTAGTGACCCACAATCGCTAACATTACATTAATTAGCACATTTTAACTGCTACAGGCAGTCACACACAAATGATTTCAATTTTATGTATACTATATATGTCTTCATATTGGAAAGTGTTAAAATTTGTATATACAGGGATGTAGATGAAGCGGTGACAATATGAACATAGTTTTTGCTTAATTTGTATATAAATATATATTTACTTATATTTTCATGTATACAAAAATTCTTTAAATCTTAAAATCAAGGAAGATTAAGGGCAAACAATTTTACAAAAAATTCACAACCAAATACTTTTTTATTTTTATTTTACAGAAATTGGTTTCAATAACTGGAAAGAAATGAAAAATATAAAAAGAGACCTACAGAAAATAATTGTATAACTATTGTAATAATAGAAGACAATAAAAAAAACAACCATGAATTAAGACAACAAAGTTACCTCTCTCTTCACAAACCTGTGGCCAAAGACAAAGTCGGTGGAAAGGAGAGGAATTGGCAAGGACAGAAATGTTATACAATATCAGTTCTTTGGTAGCAAAAAGACTTACTAGAAGAAAAAAAACATTAAAGAAAAAGCATCTACTCATCAGGTAACTTATTTAAAACATTCCTGCAATAAAGGTGCAATATTTAGCATTATTATGTACATACATCATTTTCCATGAAGTCTTGAACTTACAAGATATGTCTAAATTGAAACATTCCACTAAGAACAAAAGCTGCCGATATATAACAAGGCAAGAAAGATTCTTTTCAGGATAAAGTATATTATCTAACAGCTATCAAAAATACTGCTTAACTCAAACATTTATGCCCACAGAATATTCTAAAGATTTTAGTTTTACAGAATCTCCACTATATTATAACAAAATTACTGTTTTTCAATTAACAATGACGTTTTATTTGAATGTAAAGCATTATCCCACTTTATAAGACTAGGGAAAGACTCTACATCAGAAAGGGAATGTGGCTGAGCAGAAGATGAGGAATGTTTGGTGTCTTCTGGTAAGGCATGACAAAAATAATGGATGGAATCAATTTACAACAGTCTGCTGGAGGGAAACGATCATTACACAAAAAAAAGTCCTAGCCTGCGTTGTTGCATCAACTTCAAGCACAAAACGACACGTCCTGTTAGCTTTACGTTCCTTTGTTCCTAGGCACATCAAATCAATCTTAAGTACTTCTGGCTTTGCAAAAATTGAAAACAATGCATCATTCCCTAGAAGTTACATTTACCATTAATCATGAAAAAAAAAAGGTAAGGAAAAGCTATTTGCATCTGGAAGATGAAGATGGTTGAAACAAAAACAAGTGTATTTCATCCTTTATGTTCATAATTCATGAACCCAAAACATAAGGAATTACCTTAATTCATGTACAAAACTATACATGTTTTTATGTGACTGAACATCAGGACCTATATTCTTATGTCTATTTTTTAACTTTATCTATACATGGGTAACTTTGACGTCCCAGGGGTCATTTTTTTTATTAGTTTTAACATACTTAGAATCAAAATATATTAGTACAATTTTCAGAATTTCTCATTAATTCATTTTGACAAATGATAACACCAGAATTATAGCCAAGATCTTAAAACAAAACAGCCCATCCCCTAAAGAGGCAAAAAAACCTGATCAGTACACAGGGGGTGACACAGATATCCCATAGCTGTAAAGAGGACGGCTGAGATTTATTTCTATGGTAGAATCATTCTTTCTGTACTTCGAGGGTGAAGCAGACATCCATTTTGATACCACGCATCCCCCAGCATATCTATTTCTTCTTACTCAAACTCCTGCTCCTCATTATACTATACTTCTTTCAGTTTTACTCCTACTCCTTCTAGTCCTAGTCTTTTTGCTTCTAGTCTTAGTGCTTTTACTTGTATTCCTCCCCAAAGTACGGTCAGGTACACATCAGTGATTTTGTCTATTTAACACAAGGGAGTAGAAAGTCACCCCCCGAGGAATTCAATGGTAAAACATGACATACGGATAGGGCTAATTATATTAATACTATGATGTAAATTTTCATGCTCAACTTGTTTCTTGAAATTTTAAGACATCTTGAGTAGATCCAGTGATATCACACATTTTGTACAAAAAACCTCTGATAAATTCATTTTCAACTATTTTAGTTACCGAAAGTGCACATGTGTCTGACAACAAATTTTTAAAATACATGTACATCTACACCACTTAATCTTTATCTCTTTTAAAATACTTTGATAATACATAAGATGTTGAGCTGATTGCTGAACGTCCAATGTCAGCACTATTCTATATTGTGGACGCGCCCCAAGATTGACGTCTGACAATTTTATGTGCTACCACACACGAGACAAGGCGATAACTTCTGTCTCAGCCAGTCACATTAAACTGACACTAACCCAACCAGTAGGGTCCAAATTGCCAAGATTCGAACCACCTGCATTGGAAGCCGATGTTCCACCCCAGGGCTACCACGCCCTCGATAATTCACAAGAACTACATTTACACCTCAGAGCATCTATTTTCAAAATAAAAAGTGAGGGTGCAAAGAAAATTTCTCATCATCCATCACCTAGCTTTTGGGTCATAAGTAGTAAAAAAAAAAAAAAAAAAACCCAACACATCACAAATTTTAATGATACATAAGGTCAATTCCAATATGATAAAATAAGTAAGGAGAAGCCAGGAACACATCTCTAAAAAGGTATGTTGTAGAGATAATACAGAAAAATTATTTGTGCCCACACCCAACATATGGTAAACTTGGTCCAAAATCTGGAGTCAATGTGTAAATATATTTTGCATGTTTTCAAGATATAAGCAACAGGAATGATCAATCTTTGGCTTTTGGTAACCCATAAAAACTGCTAAACTGGTCAGAAAAGAAATCAAGGTATCCACTGGACCAAACCTTTGACACAAAAGTCATGGCCACAGAATGGTTAATTAAAAATAACACACCAAAGCACTGTACATACTTAGCTTCCTTTGCGCGACATACAAAATTCAAAGGTTCAAGTTGTATTGACAATGCAAATGAATAAACATTAAAGACCAAGAAAATGCCATATTACAAAAAAATTAATCCAAAGATACAAGAATAAATGGATTGAACAAGAACATCAACCATTTTCTTTCGAATGATACTGTGCTTTACTGGCCGAGCGTAGAAACGAGGCAAATCAGTTTGCTAAGCTCACACTTCACATAACAAACTGCAGACTGCAAAAGTCCCAGCTCTGGTGGCAGTAAACATTATCTCCAGGGTAGAGATTTAAATTTTGTCCGATTTTAATGATTTTTGCGCAAAAATGTTCAGAAACATAATTTCTATACAAATTATGTAACAACAAAAAATTTCTCATGTATTTCAAATTGGCGTTCAGACTGCCAATTTATATTCTGAAGAAAAAATTGTAATGATCCTCTAAAGTAGCAGCCAGCAATCTTTAAAACGTTTTTTTTTAAAAGGCATAAGTGTGAGGGAATGTTTTTTTGTTAACACAACTCTTGTAAAGTGGAAGTGGAATTTGAAAAAAACAACAACATAAAGCCCCAGTTAAAACATATTGCAAATGAGCGAGCAGAACTTTCAAATGAAATGTCAGATTACATAAAAATAGATATATATGCTGATTTGTGTAAAGGATTGTAAATGAACATATAAAGCTCATTATTCATTCCCTTATATTGGGCAAATTAAACAAGAAAATATTTCTTTATTTTGTATCCCTCTGTCCAGATCTTGATCCAATGTTAAAAGAATGAATGCACATTTTCATAAAACTCATACAAACACAAGTCAGCAAAGGAAAAGAAATACCAAATACTTAGGCTGCATTACAGATTGTTTCACTTTTACAACATCTCACTACTCATCTCTACTTGAAATATAATATCTCTTCCCAATTGTACAAAGCATACTGTAATCAATACCATACAAAGAAAATAGAAACTTATTATGTCTTTGTTCTTGTGTTCTTTTTCACGGGACATGAGGTCCGTTTCCACCACCTAGATTGTAAAACTATCAAGTGGCTGATGAGCTTTGCACGACAAAACACCTGCCCAATGAATCAACTTTGCATGATCATTGTCCAAAGACTTACTTAACAGACTTTTATTATGGAACTTCCTAATATTCATTAAAAATTTCTTGAAGGAGTAAAGTGCAAAATGTAACAACAAAGCTTTCAAAGCACAGAAAAGTGAATAAATCTGTTTCCCTTGTCAGCTTGGATCCATTATTGTTGCAGATTCCTTACAATTCAAATATTTTGGTCCACGGAGAAAAAAGTCAACACAAGAAACTTCATGTAATTGCTGCTTAATATACAAACCTTACAGTCATTTAGCAAACATACTCAACGATGGTCGACATTAAAATATTCTCGTTCTTTTCTTTGATGAAAGAAAAAAAAACCCAAACAACCCCCCCCCCCCCCCAAAAAAAAACCAAGCACACATTTCAAGCGAGAGTTAGACATGAGGCATCTGAATGTCCGAGTAATCTGAGGCATTGTCTCCCAAAGCCAAAGGTTTACGACTCCTTGGCCGGTTGTCATAGGTCAGGTCAGCGTACATGAGGCCGTCTTCATTCTTCGCATCAAAAGACTGAAAACATAAACATTGGTGTTAATTTTAACTGTCAAAGCTATTGAACACATCAGACTGAAAACATAAACATTGATATTAATTTTAATTGTCAAAGCTATTGAACACATCTTTTAAACTATTGTTCACTTGCTCTTAGAAATTTAACATAAAGTCAATAAAATTTTTAGTCTTTCAAAAATAAAAAAACAAACGTAACTTTTTCAAGTAACGTCACCGCCCATATAGCGTGACGCACCAAATAACTGTCCCGCTGTGAGAAAACTACAGGCCCTGCGTTCGGCTACTTCACTAACTTAGCACCTCCGGATGGGCACTGCAGGGTTCAGAGTAACTGACATCGTTAGTAGGCAATCATTCATCCTGTATTCCTCCTTCCACCAGCACACGAGAAACACGTGAATGGGTATATAGGCTCTTAGGCCCAAGGTTGTTAAGACCTTTCACACGTGTCATTCTAGAATTTATTGACATGTCCAGTGCTATCCAATATTGCCTCTACTTTGATCTACTCCTTAGATATCAGTACATTTTACTTATGCACCCGTTTCGTGACAAAATGAACGGAATTGTCACCCATTTATACAAGTGAAAATTACAACAATATTAAACCAAATAAGCTTTCAAAAGCCTATCACCATTCTACATCCTAGACTCTGCTAGAGTGCTCAATCTAAATTAGCAAACGCAATAACGGGAACCTGATGACTATACTCCAGATCTTTGTTATTTACACAAGTTACTTGTTTATTGCATCACATCAGAGCACATGAAAGATAACCGTTCTTTTGATCTGGTAAGAAATAAGAAATAAAACTAAACAAAAATGAGTTTCTTACATTATTGAGACTGGGTGTGCGATACTTCTCATCCGCCACCAGATCAGGCTGAACATTCACAAAAGCAAGATTATTACTTGCACTGAACGGAGATGAGAAATAGAAAGAATTAACACAATTAAAAATATACCATAGTCAAGTCATAGAAAAAAAAAGCTTAACCCTCTCCCATCGCATGATTGTAGGCCTATTCCTTGTGTGCACATTATTTTGCGGAATTCCCACAAATTTGAAAAGGTAAAAGCTGTGATAATTATTGGGGTGTGCAGATCAATAGAAAAAGGTGCTGGCATAATATCAACCTGCACAACATGCGTGCAAGGTGATGGGAAAAAGTTAAAAACACAGAAAGAACATTTTTTGGGAAAAAATCTTAAGGTTAAGAGTCAGCAAGGATGTGGGGGTTTTACAATCAGCATGTAAATATGTATGTTACTAAAACCTTATTTCTGTCCCACTATTCACTAATTGAAACTGGTTGGTACCTTTAGTTGATTGAATTATGACCCTAAATCACCCCCAATTTTTTGATTCATGAAATGAAGAGCAGGTTTGCAAAAAAGATTTCAAATTATAATTGTTGAATTAAGCCGTGAAACGAATAGCACCATCACATTTGTATTAAGTTCAACTATACATTAAACTTACTTGTTTGGCTGTTTTCTGGATTGGTCTGAAAAAAAAAAAAAAGGGAATAAGTACAAAGATGTTGATGATTGACTATAGGTTTTAATGGGTTTCTTCCCAGAGCCTAACAATTTCTTTGTAAAATGTATCAATATTAACTCGGTTTCTATACTTTTTAATAAAAATGTCTGCAATTGTTCAATTAGGGAACATATATCACAAGTATTTGATTTTTCCAATTCAACAGCCACATGAGCCTGCGCCCTTCGACTTGCTGATATGATGAAGAACGTAAATGTATAAGATATGTTAGACTGCTTCATATGTTTGGGGGCAGAGGGAGCAGAACGGTTCTTTTTGCAGTTGTAAACGAGTCGTGTAGTAAACGTGGAATATGCTGGGTTCTCACATGTTCTTGATGTTTCATATATCACAAGAAAGAAGGGAAATGAATAATAAAATATTTATATCCTTTCATTTTCCAGTTTTAAAATGCAATCAGAATGATGCACTAGGTGTCTCGGTGCTACAGTTCCTGTCGCTCTCTGACGACAGGACTTAAGACTTCAGTGACAAAATTTTAAATTTTTACCTCATCTCTTTCTCTCAATTCATTATGATATTGATAACCCAAAAACCTTGTATCAAATCAAATAACAGATTAAGAAAAGACAAGAAACTTGCCAGAAAGAGCATGGCTTCTTTCTTCATATTTTTTTTATTCTCTTTCTAATAAAGCCACCACAAAAAAATTAAACTTATCTTATTTAATATAGAACCATCACACGTAACAAAGTAATTCCAACACCCTTTAAAAAAAAAGCAACCAAATGATGTGCTTGGATTGGGTTGATTAATTTCTATCAGTAGAGAAAGTGGTCAGGACAATCAGTTTGCATACCTTCAACATCTTTCTTTGCATTTTTCCGTCTGTAAAGTACCACACCCACGATGACAGCACAGATGACAACAAAAACAACTATGACCACCACAATGATAATCACTGTATCATCATCTGTATGAGGAAAAATATTTTGTGGATTAATAATATTATCAACATATTACAGCATTATGGATAAATCCCTGGACTGTCAATAGGTCCAGATTAAAATTTAAGATAAAGGGGAAAAAAAAGAGGACAAGTCACAAGGGGGTATTTTAGTGCTAAAGGACTAAATAGACTTCTCCAAAACAGCGTCTAGGAAAAAAAAAGGTGCACATTTTACTTTTCCTGAATCCACTAAATTGTAGTGAAAAATTGAGCAGTATTGCACCCAGTATCCCAAAAAGCAATTCCTAGGATGGAGCTTTCATCACTTATCATTAAGGTTTGGTTTTCTCTCTAATGTCCAACATCAGCAACTAAACTTTACCGCAAACCGCTCACAAGACTAACGTCTGACAATTTTAAGTGATGCTACACGTAGCCACAGCAAGGACCATAAACCTTTGTCTTGGCCAGTCACATTATTCTGACATATGATTGACCCAACCTTTAGAGGACGAAATTCACAAAAATATTTTTTGTGCTTGTTTTTAGAATCAAATTGGGAGCCACTATAGGTAAACTAACATAAAAAAAGCTACATTACATTAACAAAAGTGCATTAGTTTTCCAACTCTTGTGCCACACAATGTTTTCAAAATGCCCTGCAATTTGTTTAACTTTGTCAATCAAATCATAATGGAGAAAACAAAATTAAAAATCTCTATGAACCACTCAGTACAAAAGCCTCAGCACTAAATCTTGTATCCTAAGAAAACCGTAACTTACCCCCGCCACCATCTGTGACTTTATCTGAATTGTTATTGCCACTGGTTGTGGTTGTTGCTGTTGAAGTTGTGGGAGGATCAGTTGGTGGTGGAGGTGTTGAAGCTGGAGAAGCAAAATGCACAATAAGTGAAAAAAGTAGCGTAAACATAATTGTTAAAACAATATAGGTTGGGAGTGATCTTCTTTTGATTAAAAAAAAAAAAAGAGGAAGAGAAAGAGAACTGCCAAAGATGGCATGTTTTCTAGATTAGTCTAGGAGCAAGCAGTCCTGAATAACTAAATTAAAAAATCATGAAGGTTGAAAAAGAAAACAAACATTGGGACGCATTACGCTATAAACTTATACATGGATTTTCACAAGCTGTTACTATTAAAGTTGAAACAGAAATCACCACAGACGGAATGAAACTGATTGATCAGAAAGGAAATAAATATTAACTGATTAACTCCGCAAGACTAAGAAACAAACATGGCGAGCAGCCCAGCGGAATTAAACAGTTAAGGGATGCAATTCTCAGCCTTGGTATGTATTATGTTGCAGCTTTAAGCTGCTCCAAATTTCATTAACATCATCACATTAATCACATTTTCCGATAGAAAAACATAATGGGGTATTTGAGGAGAATAAGCGTACAAAAATATGCCAAAGCGTATTAGTTGGCAGCTCTATTTTATTCATGTACCAAATATATTTTGTACATTTGATCTGATGTAAACCGCAAAACTGAAAAAGAACATTTATATTTTAATTGAAACTGTGTGTTCGTCTTGTTCTTCGTCGAACAGACGCCTCTGATTGGCCGCTATGTCGACCACAGCCGGCAAACTTGTACCCATGCTAATAAAACAAACACCAATGAGAAAAAAGCTACTCACACACAGAAATGTTGATAGACTTGTTGGCTGAAGCTACCGAGCCTCGAGGGTTATTGGATGCTACACAGCTAGAGGGATTCAAGCAAAACAACAATAAATCAACCGAGAGGTACATACAGTTAGATAAAATATACTCTATGCAGTATGGTAGATAAAACCTTAGGGAAGAATAGGAATATCTGTAAACCAACGAGGGATGTTCATGAATAAATTCAACAGGTATTATTATTAATTTTTTCCTCTCAAAGAGTGGCTTCACAGCCTGTACTGTGGTTTAATTCTAAGGATTACTTAACATTTGACAGCTTCACAGCCTGTACTGTGGTTTAATTCTAAGGATTACTTAACATTTGACAGCCCCACATTGTATTTTAAATTAATATTGGGGTGAGTGACGGTTTTAATTGACTTCTTGTTCACATCAACAGATCTCAGCTAATTTCAAATGACAAATTGTATGTGTTTGTGTGTAATGAATTTACTAACCAATAATCTACATTAACTGCCTATATTTGCATGTACAATTCTTATTAGAATGCACTAACCAATAATCTACATTAACTGCCTATATTTGCATGTACAATTCTTATTAGAATGCACAAATCAAAGCCTAACCTTAAAGACACTGGGAAAGAGAATGCCCTTAAAATGATCCTAGGCATCATTTAGTTTAAGTTAAAATATAAACTTTTATTCTGTTGTGCAATATTCATGAACAACATGCCACAGATTATAAGGAAAAAATATTTCTTACATGTATTCGCCCGAGTCACCATCCACAGTTAGATTTTTAAGAACAAGTCGTCTAATTCCGACACCAGTTTTCTCTCCTGCAAGTGTCTCGTTGCCTTTGAACCACTCAATATTTGGCTCTGGGAAGCCATCCGCCTTGCAAGTCAGTGTAACTGAGCCACCATGATAAATATCCTGTGGGTCGTGAGTCACCGTCAGCGAGCTTTCACTGACTGGATCTGGCATGATAATAACAAAGTGATATAATTTATCAAAGTATAACATAGATCTCAACCAATTAACTTTTTAAAAGTCTGAACTAAACATTGTTGTAAAAAAGTTAGATTTTTTTAGAAAGTCAGTGAAACATCCCGAAACTTGTTTTTCCAGAAATGTTACTCCACTGATTAAAACGATTTTCTGTATCCAGATCGAAAAAGAAAAAAAAACGACTTGATAACATCCCCTTAAGAGGAAATGCCTCCAGGGCTACTCACAGCGGTTAAGCAGTGGAGCACTTAGTTTGCCGTTGACCCGACCTCCTGCAAAAGGTCACTAGGGGGTCACCTGAGCCTTGGCTAGCGCACTCGCATTCACTGACTTCAAACATGACAGTCAAAACATGCACTCTGCGTTTAAACTTCAAACATACTAAGTATTCAAGTTACAATTCTTTAAAAATTATTTCATGACCTTTACAGTGATATAAGTTTTAAAGGGAAAAAGTAGGACCATACAAGTACAATTATAAAACAAAGATCAGGCTATGTAATTTTTTTTTCGAACCAGTTGTAAATTTTTTATATATCATGAAAAAAAACATGATCGCAAAAACCTTTTTGTGTGCATTTAAAAATTTTAAAAGCATATATTTTATTTGCGTTTGTTTTTGAAGCCACCTATGTAAAATCATACTAATCAAGAAAGACCGGATGGACGAAAAGATGGCGAGCAAAACGAAAGTAGATAAACTTAAAAAGTGAAAGAGAAACTAGTGTTACGGCAAACGTTAAAGGTACAGCAAAATTGCCGAACATCGCGCTTGATATGTTTATAATGATTTTGCTACTTATGATGGGGTTTTCACGACCGTGTGTGCAAACTACGGCCATTTACAGCATTTATGACCATGATGCTACATTTACAACCTTGGTGAACACACTGTACTAGTTATACATGGTCAATTGTTGGGCACGCACTGTGTATTTACATTAGATATAAAGTTTTGCTCTAGTTCACAGCAAGTAAGTCCTTTACCCATACTTAAAGTCTTAATCTTCAAGACGACCAGTTCATCTTCACATTTTCTAATCCGGGCCTCATATTCTTTTCTGTTTTTTCCCTGCAGTTTTCGAAATGCTAAACATCCCTCTAAATACAGTAGCTTTTCTTCCACTTCCAGTTTCTCTTTCTTGGTATAATTGCTAAACTCTCCATTTCCTATATTTAATGTAAAAAAAACCCAACAAAGTAAAACAAAGACCACATACAAGGCGGCAAATGTAAAAAAAAATTGGCCAGACTCTTTTTTGCCACCAAAATTGTTATGTTTTGTCTTTTAATATTAACTGAACTGTTAGAAGTATGTCTCCTAAGTATAGATTAATCAGGCAGATAGAAAATTACCACAATCACTTATATAACTTACAGGTCATCCATAATGGGTCATAGCTTCTTAAATTTCAGGCGGATCATCTTGAAATTACATAGAAATACTCACTTATGTTTTATGAACAATACAAAAAATTAAATCAACGCACAGATCTTTTTACAACGAATTAAACAAAATATAGTGCTAAAATGTCGCTTAAGGTACTGTAGTATACGACTTGGTATAACATAATAAAATGAAGAACTGCGTCTTAAAGAAAAATTAGTGGCATTTATTTGGTATATTTAGGATTTGAGTAAAAACAGTGCATGTTAGAAGGTGGGTAAATTACAAAAATCCTGTATTAGCCCGCTGATAAGCAGTGAACGAGCAGCTCAGCGAAAAAACAGAGCCAGGATGCTTGCATTTCACCTGCCAGCTGCGATTTATAACCCTGGTTAGTGTACTGTAGGCAAACTAAGCGATCCGCTACTGTATAGAAACTGAGTTACCTTGTACTGTAAGGGCCCTTATCGCCATGGCTTCAAAACAGACTTGATGGTCTCCAGTAGCACTGGTTTTTAGGCCCAGAAATACTCTTGAAACACTACTGCTACAAATGTAAAACAATATCAATTTTGGAGCTAGCTAACTTACAGAATATGCGAACTGTCGCCGTCTGATCACACAGGATTGTGTCTTCACAGGCAAGGGGCAGGGTTGATGCAGGGGCAAAGTCATCATTGCTTACAAAACACGTTGCCACTAGACTTTGATCGCTGCGTGTCATTTTCAGTGTCAGGGTGGAGGTAACCAAATCAGTGCAGGGCTTTTGGACAGGCTGAACTGATGAACATAGAGTAAAATAAAAACCAAACATGTATTTCAGATCAAACTGCACTGACCAGAAGCTTGCTTACTGCAAAATAGCATACAAACTGTCTATTGCAAGATTACAGGTTGAGAATTAGAGCCACTTCCAGAAAAAAAACATGGAATGAACCCACACTTAAAGCTAGTCATATAATAGATTCAGGAAAAAAAAACGATGGCTCTTTTTTTTCCACATCATTATGTATTTTTCCTTTCTGGCCCAAAAATACAATGTTACTAGTATAAACATGTATGCATTTCAATGTCCCTTTATTTAGCATAAAGTTGACATCTTTAGCTTTTAGAAATTAGTTGTAACTGTAACCATTTCACCAAACTTCGTTTTGTGAGAAAAAGGCCTTGGTAATCTATACACCACTTTACCCATTTGCCCTCAACTTCTTAAGTTATAATATGATTTTTAAATCTTGAAGTACTTGTTCTTAAAAGAAAAAATTTAAAAAAATCTAATACTGCAATCTAATTATTGAAGTACATAGAGCTCATACTAATTTGACTAGAAATCCTGCTGTCCGTTGATAAGATATTTTCTGGGACATCCTTTCTATAGATTCTCCAGTGAACCCTGCCCTTCCCAATGCTTCCAACGTTGGCAGTGCACACAAACGTCACTACTTCATTCTCCAAGACTCCTTGAGTCAGATTCACAGGTGTCGAGGATATTCTTGGAGCTGATGGTGGAACTAAAACAAAGACAAACAAAACAAGACCAGTAGTGTCAAATATAATGACAAGAAAAAATTCGAACAATGAGGCACACTAAAACAGTTTATGAACAGAATTCAGCTTTTTAAAAAATAATTATAAAAGCCAATCATTAACATTGACAAGTTTTTAAATTTAATTAAAACTAACATGAATTAACATTCAAATTATATCTTCAATAAAAATAGATTTTACAATTCTAAGAAACGAGTTTAGCATACACAATTTGTGTAATGATTAGCAGTTATAAATATTTGTTTCCTCAGGACAGAAGATTTAAACATGGTCAACAAAGAGTACTACTTTGAACAGCCCTTTACCACTTTAGAAAATACATTGCGGTTGCAGAGTTACGATTCTTACAAAAACACCAATCAACTATGTACTCTTCCGGAAAAAGTAAACACATAAATTGATATTAGATATGCTCAGCATATGCCGTTGCTTCTCTAAACAAACAGATTACTGTTGATCAATAGATGTTCCAACGTTCAGTTTCAATTTACAGTTCGCAAAATATTGGTCTAGCTAGCAATTGATCTTTTATTTTCTTGCTCAGCTTACTCATAATGCTGGGCTGAAAGAAGATGAATACGATAGATCTAATCTGGTATATAAGTCAGAAGGGAAGAATGAGAAAGTGATATTGCAGTATATCTAGAAGATGCAAGGGATGATGGAGGTGACGAGAACAAGGCAAACATAGATCTAGACAAGGATCTATTAGACTCTGATACTTAAAAAACTGCAAGCGCTCAAACGGAGTATGAATTTGCCTGGTCCTCGCAGCTTCAATTTTTTAATTGCTGTGAATAGTTTGCACCCAATTTGTCTAATGGCATGTAAACAAAAAAAATGAAATAACAAAAACTCACAAACAACAGCACACTTTACAACAGTACACTTGTACTGCAGGAAAAATGGTCTTTTTGTCAACAATTTTGACTCTTAGATTTTTCTTCTTTAAATTTTCTTATACTATAAATGTGTCAAGTTGCATATGGTTAGAAAGTGCATCCAAACTTATTTTCAATCATCTTCCCCCGTAATTTTATCTCTTTGAGAAAAATTGGAGTTATCATGCCCCTTATGTCAGTAAATTATCATTGTGAAATATAAAATTTATTACAAGTCAGTTAATTAAGGGTTAACTTGCAACCCTACATAAACAAATTCATTTTTAAGATGTAAATCAGGAAGGTTTTCTCTACCAATAATTATATTGGAATTTTAATGTTTTATCTATTTTCAAAGACTTTCCAGCACTCACCTTTCAGTGTCACTATTGCCTCACTCTGCACATCTGCCTGCTGCTGTATAGTTCCCCCAACCAACAGGTCTGATTTAATGATACATGTGTAGGTGCCTTCATCAGAACACTGCAACCTAGACAGTGTAAAGACCACATTTTCTGAATTTGCGTTCACACTGCTGGTCTGCATACGGGTGGCATCAAATGCATCCCCTTTTGTCGTTTCAAATTGAAATCGGCTACCAACAATCATAGAGAATATTTGACCTCCAGGGGAAGAGAACATCAATTGAGTGGGATATTCCTTACTTTCATCGAAGGACCACCTACAATCAAAGAAAGCTGCTGAACCTTCCAAGGCTGGAAAAGTGGTATTGCTGTAGGTCAGCCTAAGAATGCTTTGAATTGCACATGTAGTCCTCAAGGCTGTGAAAGAGAACAAATTGACGTAGAATAAAAAAGTTTAATGGGTTGCAAAGTAGTCAAAACCATTGATATTTTACAGACAAGTTATTGAACAGCCATCATTTCAAGATATTACAAAATATAACAAGTTAAATAAAAAACAACAACAACAACGTAACCCTTAGTGTCACTATAGAATGAGAGTCTGGGGCAAAACATCTGCATCTTGGTCTACTTAAAGAGAGAGAAAACTGTATCATAGGGGTAGCGGATTTGTTTAACTCTGTCTCCTTTCCTTTTTAGTGGAAAGAGATCAAGATCCAGACTACATCTGTTTTATTAGCTTCCTTCTCTTCCACTTGAGCCTAAACGATCCATAACCTGGGTCTTCAAATTTTTCTTGATCTAGAAACACCCCTCATCAAAATCATAAAAGGATGAGAAACTAGTCCACTAACAAATAATTATACTACTGCACCAATAATTTGTTGCCCTAATTCCTACTTAACTTGACCTACATGAGCCTTTAAATTTTATTTTTTAAAACCGTTTCACATTGCAAGATTTAAGGCTGTGTACAGTGGTCTCCTAAGAACTCTCCGCTTACAGACTTTGTTAAACAAATCCGCTACCCCTATGATACAGTTTTCTCTCTCTTTAATTTATATCGCTACAAACCAGCTCTTAGCCTAGCAAAATGTCTAAGAACCTGTTGTAAGAGAGTCTGACATCATTAAAAAAATTATTTTTAAAGCTAAAACATAATTTCAGGTTCAATTGTTTCTATCGACATCTAATACTGATAGGAGTGGCGTGCACACCTAAGTACATGAGATCAGATGGCTGGGAGATCATACGCAAGCCTGAGAATCAGATAGGCTAGATTAGAGCCATGTAAAAAGATCAGAGAAATCTGCACCCCCCCATCTCTTTATCACGCCGAATGGTGGAGCCCGTTAGCCTACAGTCACGGAACTTGGCTGGCCTCAACCCCTCGCCCAAAAAGTGTCATAGGTTGGCAACAGCAGTTGTTACATTATGCGAGAGTGGGTAGGCATCCAATCACATAGAAGTAACTTAGTAAGCAGGACTTGACCATTCAGCCGAGAACTTAAATTTTTTAACTCACCCATGACTATTCTGGGTTTCTGAACATGTGTCAATCACTCCTGAGTGTTTGCTTATTGAAACTAAACGTATGTCTCTCTCTCTCTCCTCCAACCCTCTCTTTCTTTTTAGATTTTTCTCTATCTCACTATTTTTCCTTCCCTCTTCTCCACTCAATAAGCCTCTCACGCTCTCTCTCTCTCTTTTTCTCTCCCACCTCTCACTCCCTTTTTATTTCTTCCCGTCTCTCTATCTCTCTTTCTTTATCTCTCCTCTCTCTCTCTCTCTCTCCCTTTCCTTGTCTGTCTGTTTCATCTCTCACTCCATTTCTGTATTTCTTCCGCTCAAACACACTCTCTCTCTCTCTTGGGTTGGTCCTAGGGAAGAGCAAGCGACTTTTGATGAGAGAAAGAGCTATGGGTGCAATCTCTGCTGCTTGTTCTTTTTCTACTGGTTTGGGTCGGGGGCCGTAAAATAATTATCCCCCTCTGAAGGATCGTTTTCTCACACCTAAGGTTAATTATACTTATACAATACATTCTGACGACTTTTATGAGTGCCTGTATTTAAATTTTTTTAATGTTATGTTCTGGAATAGCCAGAAGGCCTACAGATATAATATAAACAAAAATAAATAAAAATAAAAATAACCCAGGCAACCCATGAACGTAAAATTTTATGTGAGATAACTATTCTTGATCACTTTTTGCAGACCCCCAGGCTCATTTTCTTCTCCTCCCAATTCAACCCGCTCTTTCTAAGAAACTGCTTTTATTGTGTCCCAAGTGGCGAGTTCTTAAAGTATAGAGATCCAATCTAGACACTAGAAAAGGGATCATGGGGGAAAAACTAGAATTTCAATCAGCCAAATGGACGTCTGCCTTTGACAAAAAGTTTTCTTTTCAGTTTTGCTTTCGCTATTTCAGCGTATTTACCTGACCGTTTGGGTTATATCGCGTTTGAAAAGGTAAACAGTAAATGTAAACACAAAGATCACTTGTTCAGCTTAGCTATCCAACGAACGGTGACAGGTAAAACGATAGTCATATCAATAAATAAATCATAACATCGAGAAAGGGGAGAGAAATTTATATAAAATAAACGTAACACTATCGATAATTCAATAATAATAACCATATCAACATTTTGTTTATGCGCGTTATTGGCAGTTATTGGTAAGGTAACAGTACAGTTCAGTGTTATAGGATCTACAATCTTTAATTTATGTCGCTACAAACCAGCTCTTAGCCTTGCAAAATGTCTGAGAACCTGTTGTAAGAGAGTCTGACATCAAAAAATTATTTTTAAAGCTATAACATTATTTCAGGTTCAATTGTTTCTATCGACATCTAATACTGATAGGAGTGGCGTGCACATCTAAGTACATGAGAACAGATGGTTAGGAGATCATACGCAAGCCTGAGAATCCGATAGGCTAGTTTAGAGCCATGTAAAAAGTTCAGAGAAATCTGCACCCTCCCATCTCTTTATCACGCCGAACGGTGGCGCCCATTAGCCTACAGTTACGAAACTTGGCTGACCTCAACCCCTCCCCCAAAAAGTGTCATAGGTTGGTAACAGCAGTTGTTACATTATGCGAGAGTGGGTAGGCATCCAATCACACAGAAGTAAGCAGGACTTGACCATTCAGCCGAGAACTTAAATTTTTTAACTCGCCCACGACTGTTCTGGGTTTCTGAACATATGTCAATCACTCCTGAGTGTTTGCTTAAATTGAAACTAAACGTATGTCTCTCTCTCCTCCATCCCTCTCTTTCTTTTTAGCTTTTTCTCTATCTCACTATTTTTCCTTCCCTCTTCTTCACTCAATAAGCCTCTCAGTCTCACGCTTTCTCTCTTTTTCTCTCCCACCTCTCACTCCCTTTTTATTTCTTCCCGTCTCTCTATATCTCTTTTTCTTTATCTCTCCTCACTCTCTCTCCCTTTCCTTGTCTGTCTGTTTCATCTCTCACTCCATTTCTGTATTTCTTCCTCTCAAACACTCTATCTCTCTTGGGTTGGTCCTAGGGTAGAGCAAGCGACTTTTGATGAGAGAAAGAGCTATGGGTGCAATCTCTGCTGCTTGTTCTTTTTCTACTGGTTTGGGTCGGGGGCCGTAAAATAATTATCCCCCTCTGAAGGATCGTTTTGTCACACCTAAGGTTAATTATACTTATACAATACATTCTGACGACTTTTATGAGTGCCTGTATTTAATTTTTTTTAATGTTATGTTCTGGAATAGCCAGAAGGCCTACAGATATAATATAAACAAAAATAAATAAAAATAAAAATAACCCAGGCAACCCATGAACGTAAAATTTTATGTGAGATAACTATTCTTGATCACTTTTTTGCAGACCCCAAGGCTCATTTTCTTCTCCTCCCAATTCAACCCGCTCTTTCTAAGAAACTGCTTTTATTGTGTCCCAAGTGGCGAGTTCTTAAAGTATAGAGATCCAATCTAGACACTAGAAAAGGGATCATGGGGGAAAAACTAGAATTTCAATCAGCCAAATGGACGTCTGCCTTTGACAAAAAGTTTTCTTTTCAGTTTTGCTTTCGCTATTTCAGCGTATTTACCTGACCGTTTGGGTTATATCGCGTTTGAAAAGGTAAACAGTAAATGTAAACACAAAGATCACTTGTTCAGCTTAGCTATCCATAGAACGGTGGCGGGTAAAACGATAGTCATATCAATAAATAAATCATAACATTGAGAAAGGGGAGGGAAATACAAAATAAACGTAGGGGGGCCTAACACTATCGATAATTCAATAATAATAACCATATATCAACATTTTGCTTATGCGCGTTATTGGCAGTTATTGGTAAGGTAACAGTACAGTCCAGTTTTATAGATCTACAATACAATATAACAAGGAGCCGAACAATCACCTAGCTGGACTACCGTGATGGAATTATAAACTCGCACATTTCCGCAGATCATTACAAAAACAATGATTGTAAACTCAGAAAGGAGAAAAAACTACAGAAAGGCGGCAAATACAGAAGAAAGGAAGAAATTTTCCCTTCAGACGCAAAACCGAAGATTTCTGTGTATCCAAGAAAACCATCGTCACTACCTAATAAAACAATAAAATATACAACAAGCTTTTAAAGTTTTATGATCAATTTTACACTCTGTTAAACTTATTTGATACCATAAACACTATAGAATGGTGTTCTTTCAATTATACTAATCAAGTAAATTCGCATCTTCTACTGCCACAAACTTGAGACTAGATCAACATCCAACCAATATTTATGAAATTCCATGATCTATATCAGCAGCAAAGTGTGTTTTGTGTGTGTATCGTTGTTTTTTTGTTTTTGTTTTTTGGGGGGGGGGGGGGTTGTCAAGGAAATAACTGTTCACTTAGCCTCTAGGTAAACTTTTACTACACAAGCGTTGTATAAAGTAATAAACAATTGCATGTATACCATCAACTGAAACGCAGTTCTATGGTGTAGGAATACCACAGTTGGTTTTAAAAATTGATGTTACAATGTATACATAGTAATATATCTTATGCATAGACTTAGCCAAGAAATGTGTGCCAAAAATTTTAAGGATGCCTCAAGAACTAAATCTAAAGCAGATCTATGTCTATATCTCTAAAGTAGATCTATATGTCTATATCTCTAAAGTAGACCTAGAGATCTATGTCTATCTCTAAAGTAGATCTATGTCTAGATCTCTTAAGTAAATCTATGTCTAGATCTCTAAAGAAGATCTATGTCTAGATTTAGATCTCTTAAGTAGATATATGTCTAGAACTCTAAAGTAGATCTATGTCTAGATGTAGATAGATCTATACATAAGCTTATATTTACATTGATGTAGACTTACCAACTGCAAAAACAATGACAAGTCTGGAGGAAAGCGAAGCAGCCATGTTCAAAACGAATGTAGATTCTTATGCACCTAAATCTAGAAGTCTAGTTCGCTAAAGATTCGTTTAAAAAACCGTGTACTATCTCAAATATGAATTACTTAAGCACATCGACAATTACGATTATTTTCATCAACTTGAATAGATTCGGGTGTTCTACTAAGATACGGCTGCCATTTTCTGTTTCAGAAAAACACTTCCGTCTTCCGTAAAATATCCCAATATGCTTTGTAAAAAAAAAAGTCACGTGACATCTCTTTTTGATATTTTCAGCGTTGCCATTCTTAGTTTTTTTCCACTAAATTTAGTGGTTTTCTGGTCGATTTAGTTTTTTAGTTGTTTTTTGGCACTATTAGTGTTTTTTTTCGGTCCTTATTTTTTTTACTTAAAAAAAGTAGAAAAAGATGATAAAAAATTGGGAAAGCAGGTTAACCTGAAAATCAATGTAAAAAAAAGAAGAAAGAAAAAAGAAAACTCTTAAGGGATGCTTAATGTTAACAAATTTCCGAAAGAGAACTACTGATTAATAGTTTAATAAATTCCTCGTTCTTCTCCTTCTTCTTCTTCTTCTTCTTCTTCTTCTTCTTCTTCTTCTTCTTCTTCTTCTTCTTCTTCTTCTTCTTCTTCTTCTTCTTCTTCTTCT
>RQTK01001378.1:9625-23773 GCA_003991915.1 Elysia chlorotica | reverse complement strand
TTATTATTATTATTATTATTATTATTATATATGGAGTCGTGTCCATGTCCTCATACGATTCGTTCCACAACGATTTATCATTTCCCACATTCGCGTTTAGATTAAATGAGATAAGATAAGATGAGATAAGAAAATAATTTATTAATACCTAATGGAGAACTTTAAAAATGTTCTCTAGCTCGGCCGGCAATTGTCTTTAGCTCCGTCAGCGTTACCATTGTTTGGTATATAGCACTGTATCAAAGTTAGGGCACTGTTTTACCTCATACTCTAACTCTGAAAATTCTGCTACTTATAATAGAGTTCTCAATTTGATCAATGATTTTTCTAAAACCCCGTTTGAGGATAAAAGTTACTCCTTGTGTGTTGGCTCTCTATCTACCTGTAACAGCCCACCGACTCTCACTGATTCCTAGTGATGTGTTAATTGTAGCTCATCATCTCAGATGTTACTTGTGCCCGTTTGTATGTCTTGTACATCCCCTTTTCTAAGTTCAGAACTCCCATTTCCTGCCAGTGGCTTTCTTTTGACCATCACCACTTTCACTCATATCATGCATCCTGGAAAGTGAAAATGCCCTTGTCGTCCACTATGCAAGTTGATTTTATGTGGGTTTTTTTAGTTGTTTCCAAAACAATGTTTTTGTTTGTTTTTGTTTATGTTTTGCTTTAAGTTTACAAGATAGTTGTTTTTTTTTTACGTTAGCCCCGGGTTTAACCTGTAATATTTTGATCGATCCGCTAGAAATGCTTTCCAGCCCTTGAGACATAGAAGCCCTCTAACCACAACAAGGTACTGACCTGCATAAGAGCATGTTCTTTGCGTTCCCTCTTTTTTTTTTTTTTTCTCACGATGCAATCGTATTTCCTAGCTAGAAATCCCTTATCCTGTCTGCTCTAATAGATAACGATTAGAACTGTGTGCATGCCCCCCTCCCCCCCCCCCCCCCCTTTCAAATTTTTTTTTAGTTCGAAAAAAGGTAGAAATCTCTAGAGGACCAGCCGATTGATAAAAAAAAAAGAGACCTAGTGGTACAACAGCTCTCATGCATTGCCTTTGTCTTGTCTCCTGTCGCCGTAAAGGACCCAACTAGATAGCCCAGCAAAGCCTAACCACGACTCTACCCTTTAAAATACATTTCAAGCTTTCAGTCTTGAATTTTTTTTATATATACTTAATAACCGAAGGCGATTTTTTAACACCTTAACGTTAGAGTCATAGTTGATATTATGTTGTAAGAGATTTTAGAGAAAGCTCAAGGTCACAGTCCTTTAAAAGTAACCATACATACATGCTAACCATGAGGAACGCCATCTAAATTAGTCCCTGTAACCACTCCATTGTCAAGCCATAATCTTTTTAACATTAGATAATTTATTGTTTATGTTTATGTATTTATTAAACTTTACTTCGTCTTGATTCGTGCGCGTTTACACTAATATTTGAGAGCTCTTAAGCCGGCCATAGACGTTGCAATAATTGCTGTAAATCATCGCTTTGCGATAATTTTGGCAATATCTTGCTAGGTGTGTGGGGATATTGCAGAAATTTATCGACTTCAAAAGCTGATTGCTCATCGACTGGTACTACCTGAAAATAAATTGCCCGCGACGCCCGACCTTGTTAATCTGCGGCAGGCCCTTTGTTTTTTTTAAGGCCAGACAAGCCGACGCCGGTGCAGTAGGTTATTTTTGCTGGTCAAATGTTCATTTATGAGCCATCGGATTTTGAATCTGACAACAGATTCGTTTTTCTCGACCCAAAATTAGCAAAGTCTACGCGTATAGATGCTTTTTAGAACGCGTTTTAGAGAATTAAATTTTATTTCGTTATTTGCCTCTATAAACTTAATATTCTTGTCTCCCCACTCCCGCCCGTGTTTTTTTTTTTGTCTCTCTATCAAATTATCTATCAGTATAATTATATGGTATAACTTTACATCACTTCGCGTTAATTATTAATCCAAACACAATTTTATTTGAACTGAATGGGAGACAATTAACAAACTTTACAAACCTGAGCATGTTTACTCATTGGTGTTATTTAAAATCATGTTAATTTCTTCTCTTCGTGATGATTTTTCTTTTCCAGCCCGTCTTGAAATAAGCCGATGTAGTTTTCGCTCATGTGGGGTTATAGCCGAGCGCATGACAGTATCTTGCTTTTTAATCAAAGGGGTAACCCTTTACAATAAGTCAAGATATGATTCTTTATTCAAGCTCAAGTAGTTTTTCCAGTCTTCGGGGATATCTTGTAGTTCCCTTATTAAATTAACATGAGATAACTTTGTTTTTTTTTTAGTAGCCATGACTTCACCATACTCTTACGTGAGCGTCTTTTTTTTAGCTCTTCTCCTGAAAATCTTAATAATTACAGCCTTAGAGAGCGACATTACTGCTGCTGCTTGATGTTTGATGCTGCATTTAACACAATTGCACAAGTTCATCTTGTGGATCGAATGATTTTGTCGACGCGTGTGTGGGCAGATGGAAGACAAGTATTGCTTGGGATATTGTATAGCAATATTGCCAGCCAATTGATGGCTGCAATTTATTGACACGTCTATGGCCGGCTTTACTGCCACTGATATCAGTGATAAATATCATTTTTCGACGAACCTCAAATTTTTAAACGGCGAAAGCATTGATAATAATTTGTATAATCGGGATTTTAAAAGTGTTTTATTTAAATCAGTAGAGTACCGTATTTATAAAAACAATCTTAATAGCCAAAGAGAAGAGTATTTCGTTGAACCTAACAAAAGAGAAAAACAAAACAAAAGACACATTTTTCTACATCAGAACAAAAAATATGACAAGAGCTGATGCTGTTTAATTTCGTTTTATTTTTTTTACGAGTCTTTGTTAAAATAGTTTTTTTCCCCACCCATGATTCTTAAGACATTTTATAAGACTCAATTGAATACTGGAATGATAGTTGAAATGGGGCATCACCCGCTTCGCGATAAATAATACATATACTTACTAAAAACCATTTAGCACAGTTTGCAAATTATGTCTACAACTATTACGGAAATGCCTCTTTCTCATCTAAGATTATTTCGAGGAATTCAGGTTTTAATCACTCTAAAAAAAACATCGAATTTTACGGCTGTTAATATTCAAACTTTAGACAAATAATCACGACCTTCAATCGATTGAAAGCTTTTAGTAAATAAAAACATAACTCAATAATTTGCATTTCGTAAATCATTCACTATAACCAACCCATTTTTAAAAAATATAAAATAGTAAATCAATCCTAAAGCTGCCCATACACGATCAATTATATTGCGCAATTTAATTGCCAATGCCCTGAATTGACAATTAAATTGACTGTGGGCGATATTTGAAGACTTGTGCAATTGTATTGAGTGGATCAAACCCTGCTTGATATTTTTTATTGCGCAAGTCTATTTGATTGCACAATTAGTTGATCGAGTGTGGCGACTGCCAATTATGTTGTGCAATAAAATCATTTGTTTGTCAGATTTCATACCGTCAACATGTCTGATAAAGAAGAAAACAGGGTATTCCAATTGGAGTACATCACGGTTTACCAAAGTTTACCAGCCCTATGGAAAGTAAAGTGCGATGACTGCAGCAACAGGCCAAAAAAAAAAAAAAAAAAAGATGCAGCTTACGCTGTCTTGATTGAAAAATTCCAGGAAAAATACCAAAACTATACAAGAGAAGATGTCAAAAAAAGATCAAATCGTATAGAACCAACTGTGGCAATGAATTAAAGAAAGTGCTGGACTCAGAAAAATCTGGCACAGGGACGGGCCAGGTATATGAGCCAGCGTTGTGGTATTTCAATGCCCTCGCCTTCCCCCACGACCAAGAAGTTCCAGCAAAATCTCAGAGTACACTCACAAAGCAAGCATGTGTAGCAGGGGCTCGACCATTTGCAAAAGCTCATTGTATTTGTAGGACTCAACATCCATGCGCAGAAAGTTTTTTTAAATCACTTGGCTCATTCTGGATGAGTTCACGTAGTAATTTGGTGTGTCCAAACTTTGAACGCTGCAGAAACCTTTCTTTTGACCAGTTTGTACATTTCCTTCTTGGAACATCGGTTTCCTCCTCTACAGCAAGAGCAACTGCCACGGCGATTGCTGGATCAAAATCTCCCATCCTTTCTGAACGGATATTAGGACCAAAATGAGTATAGTTTGCGCAATGAAAGTGTCAATTATAATTGAGCTGTGTGTGGGCAGCAAAAAAATTGTCAATTATATTGTGCAACCAGACTTGCGCAATATAATTGATCGTGTATGGGCAGCTTAAGGCATTAGCTTGATACATCTGCAATAAATTAATGATTGGACAGCCAGTGGCAAAACCTTTTCTCAGGCAAAACAAGATAACCCACGTCGAGAAAAGAGCCCTAACTAAAGATGGGAAGTGGGTCCACCAAAAGTTAGCCATGCACCTTGGCCACTCCCATACCCACCCTCTCAACCGTTCAGTATGTCAAGAGCAGATATGTCAACATAAACCAACGCTTCAGAACCAACATATTTTATTTCTTTTTTTTACGACTTGACGACGGAAAATAATTATATAAACAACATACATATTGAGAATGAAGGTCGAATCAATTCAGGCGGTAGCAATGATACTAAAAAGGATACTTTCAAAGTTAGTAACAATGGAAAGAACAGCAATAGTAGGAATGATAAAAATGATATATGTATCATTCTATAATATCATTTTAGTGGTAATAATAATAACAATTCAATTAGAATTAATAATAGTAATAATAATAATAATAATAATAATAATAATAATCACATCATTAGGTTTCCTATTCAATATTCTTCAAAAAAGAATGGATAAAACAATACTGGTTGTGACAATCATATACTAGTATCTCGGTTGTTCTTGGCTTTGCATTTGGCAGTGGAAAACGTCGGGACATGGGATGTTACTTCCGTTCCCTCAGAGTCTGCATCCGAGTCCGAGTGTATTGTTGCCATCTCTATTGCATCTGCTGTCACGCTTAGCCGTTTCTTTGTCGTCTCAGGCTGTTTGACTATGTCTGTTTGATGACAAGAAGGAAACTTTTTAACGCAAGACGCTTAGCCGTTTCTTTGTCGTCTCAGGCTGTTTGACTATGTCTGTTTGATGACAAGAAGGAAACTTTTTAACGCAAGAGATAACCTATTTCTAGTCCCGATATGAAAGGTGAATGAAGCTAAAAACAAAATTAATTTGGTCCCGAGTTGATCAGATGTAATTATGTCATAATGCAAAATTGTTCAATAGTCACTTCTAAACCTACCGCCCGGTGACTTTATCATATGCCATATATTTGTTCGAGATGCATGAACAAAAATTAACTCTAGAAGTGAATACTACACACATAATGAAATAGCAAATTATACTGTCATTGACATAACGCTCTTAATGCCCAAAAAGTCCCTGATAAAAATTAAGGATCCAAAATTCTAGATTTCTACAAGTGTAAATATTGACGGTTCAAAAGTTATTTCCGACATAAATAACTTTTAAATGCTGATGTTCGCTACCAACTAAAGAGTTGATAATACATGTATTTTCAAATAATGTTTACGGCTTTCAGTGACTTTGAATTCCCCTTTGACTGGTTCCATCTTCTCTTCAATGTTAGAGGTGCGCCATCCTTGTCTGGCCAGTGCCGACTCCATGCATGACTGTGTTGATCGGATGGTCAACAGAGGTCAGTGTAATCTTTCCAGTGTACAGTGCCTTACTAATGTTGCTGGAGGCCCTGGGCCCAGGTTAGAGGAGAAGCCCCTCATTCCCTTATGATTGTCCCACTCCTCGTAGAACGCATAGTTATGCAAAGCGTTTTACAGGGTGGTCGCTGATGGTGGATGGTTGGTTGGTTGGGTTGGTTTAACGTCCAACAGCAGCACTATATAAGCTATATTGTGGACGGGCCCCAAGACGGACGTCTGACAATTTTATGTGCTGCCACACACGAGACAGGGCGGGGATACAATGACTCCTGTCTCAGCCGGTCACATTATACTGACACCGACCCAACCAGTAGGGAACGCAACAGCCAGGATTCGAACTCGGGACCTTTTGCGTCGGAAGCGGATGTTCTACCCCTGGACCACCGCGCCCCCCTCGCTGATGGTGGAGGGCCACTTTTAATGGGGTGGGGAGGGGCGTGCTCCGATTACCCCGCCTTAAATCCGGCACTGCCAGTACACGTAGCTCTTCCTTCCTCTTCCTGTGTAACCACCCACTTTGCCACCGAGAATAGATTTTTGCAACCTTCTCTTCATGTCTGAAGATTTTATTGCAATTTTACTCTTTTAGTTATCTGATTCTTTAGAGTCAATTTTTGCAGAGCTTGCCCCTTTCGCGAATGCGGCAATGGATCCTAATTGCAAAGGCTATTAAACTTTTTTTTTTATTGTTCACTACCAGTGTTCAGGCCTCGCCCATATATACAAGATAGAGGCATGATCTGACTAATTATAATTACAGCACTTTGTGAGCCAAATTGTAGTTGTGAAGGAGAGTGTTACTGGTTAGAAGTTCCGTTTCGCCCATGTGCAGCACATTTTATGTTGTTGTTGTTGTTGTGTTGCTGTTGTTGTTTTGTTGCTGATGTTTTTGATAATAATTTTATATTAAAACATCTTACTTCGTTTTTGCAATACTGCCGTTAACATCTGGATGTCTGAGTATATTGGTGTTTTTTTCTCCCACATTTAAATTCGGGCAGGCTCTCAATATATTTTAACATTATTGCTGTGAGAGGATAAATTACGGATAAATAAAGACCGAAACCCTGTTTGGCTCCATCTTTATTATTTAGAGGATATAAAAGGCTATTTCCAATTCTCATGTTGCTTTTTTATGTCAGTAGAGATTTCCTATTAGAGCTATACACTTTTCTTCCCTGCCAGTTTAATTTAGAGAAAGTAAAGTTCTCATGCTTTACTGGATCGAAGGCTTTGATTTGAGAAGTCAATAAAAAAGAATAAAAATTACACCCCTTTGCATTTCTAAATATTTTTTTCAATTATAATCCTAAGGTTGAACATGACTTCACGCTGCTTTTCCATGCCGGTTTGAGCATCACTGACATGTTGCTTGATTTTTGGAGATAGCCTGTTCAACTTTGACTATGCTTTCAAATTATGTCTTAACGGTTTAATGTGTCTCTCTTAATTACTGGGCTTAACTATGATGGCATTATTTTCCAAATATCTTCGACTGCATTTATTGCTTTCGGTGACATCGGCTATGGTTATGCTTTGAGTATTACCCAGCCTTACGTTTATAAATCGGGACAATCGTCGATAAATGCTATGACAATAGTTAACAAATTACCTTTGCGACCTCTTTGGCTCGTCTTCCATTTAGGTTCATGGGATAACGATGAGATGTTGGCCTGGAAGCCTTTGGACGGAGCTTTTTTCTTCTCTTTTTGGTCGAATATTCGTGGTGTGGAGGATCTTGCGCTGCTCGTCAGAATGATTGCATAGGCCACAGCCGCTAACAGGGCAACCAGCGCGATGCAGCTGAGGACGATGGGGGACAGGCCCACACCAGCGCTCACAAAGAAAATAAATAATAATAATAATAATGAAGAACCTACTTATTTACAATGCACTTGTCAGTGGAGTTTTCCTCTTAATTTTCATTAATGTTTTCTTTATATGTGTAATTTACTCATTTTTCATAATATTTCTTTGCTGTTCATGTATCATGTCCTTTATGTGCAAAACTGCCTTATAATGTGTGTGAATGGCTGATAAATTGTCTCGTCTTAACTATGTAAAGCGCTTTGAGCCGGCTATGCTGGGATAAAGCGCTTAAAAGACAAGTGCATTGTAAATAAGTAGGTTTTTAGGCCTCTTTTGAAACTATTAAATAAACAAACAAACAAACGAGAAAATCAAAGAAACAAGTTATGAACTTCAGCTTTCGGATTGCAGATGATGTGATGTAGCTACAGTTTGAGAGAAGACTGCGATCCCAACCCCCGCACAAGCCAGTGCTGAACGAAAGTAGCAAAAGTTGCATTTACTCAACGGAACCTTAAGTGTATTTCTACTAATGTGAACCAAAGCAGTCGGAAACGGATTGTTGTATGCCGAGAAAAAATTAAAAAGCTACCTGTTGTTAGAAATAGTGTATTGCAAAGATAACCAACCTAAAAGCTAACACTTTTTTCAAGCAATAATTATGTTGTGCCAATCAGAAAGCTACGTGATGTAATGAAGACGTGTATTGCGAATTAAAAGCAACCAGAGAGCCGCGATTGATTTCAAGCATTTTACTAAAACAAGTTAGCATAGTCTCCTGTCATACACAGGGTTGAATAGTATGTATTGTTCGAGTCTGTACAGGCCATATATGTATTGTTCGAGTCTGTACAGGCCATATGTATTTTTCGAGTCTGTACAGGCCATATGTATTGTTCGAGGCCTTGATTCAGTTGTCACTTAGTTTCTGAGACCCGACCCCAACACCACACAGGAGAAGTAAGGATTTTAAAACCGCGAGTCCTCCTTATTAGCATTTTTGACTCTCTACCTTATTAGAGACCTTAAACTTCCAAAAGGAAGACATGATTTGCAAATTCATGATCAATGCAGTAAAAAAGTTATACTAACTAAAGTATTTGCATAAAAATAACTATTTTTTATGAGGTTAAAAAACAAACAACCTTTGATCCTTATTATAAACACAATTTAATAGTAAAAAATCCACGCCCCAAAAAAAACAACAACAACATAAAAAAAAGAAACAAAAAAAACAAAAAACAACAACAACAAGCAAACAAAGAAATACACCCCCTCCAACAAAACAAAACAAAACAAACTTGGAACTTATACACCGATGATAATCGATTTTCGAGCCTTCATACTTATTTAAAAAAAATGTAATTTCAAGACAAAGCTTACCTTTATTTTTAGAGTCGTGCGTTATCTTCCAATGTACTAAACTTCCGTGATTGACATCAACATTGCGTAGATCAAAGAGTTTTTTTTTTATCCTATCCCCATTGTATTTTTCCCAACCTGAAATTTTTAAAAAAGGTTTACTATATCTCAGTGCCGAATTTAGGTCCATCTCAGGCTTCTTCTCCACCCCCTCCATAACAATGATTGTCGATATTTTGTTGTGTGTTTTTTTATATAGAGACCATGTCAGTTGTCACTGACCATTTTGATTTTTTTCGTTTTCCTATAATTGAACTGAAAAACAAATTAAATGATGTAGCGTTAGATACATGTCATGTCAATGCTTCGATTTTCTTTTAGCAAATTATTTTATCGACGATGGCGGCACAATCTATACTATGTATTTCTTGGTCACTCAGAACATCTGGTTTAATGCATATAAGAGACAATAGTGGACAATTGCTCATGTGACAGTGTTGTCGAAAACGATTCTCAAGTAATTTATGCTTTGAAAAAGATGGCCCCCATTGTATTCTTACAATGTAAGAACGAATTCATATTGTGGATTTCATTTCAACATTTTGTCACTTAGTTATAGAAAGTTCTATGGAGAGTATATTAGATAGGACAGTATACACCCTCGGCGACGGTTTGAAAACGTGTCTGGGTGAGCTTGTGGGAGATACGCCTGGAAGTAGCTCTGTGGTGCTCTCTTTGTCAACGAAAATGTTTCTGAACCTTAATGACTAGCACGACTCGTCTGCTGAAGGAAATTTTGTCTAAATCACTCAGGTATAACGAATACAGTCCCTCTGAAGCGATTTTGATATCTTCATATGATATTTTTAAAATACTCATAAAGAGCTCATGTAATGTAAAAGATGTTCCGGACTGATCTATAACAGGAGGAAAGTTCCCTGCTCTATAGTTATGAGAGGGAGCTTTTATGACTCCAATATGACTGTTGCAGTGAATGGTGCCACGCAGACTGTCTCACCATCAGAAAGGAGGATCTGGAAGCTTCTAAGTGGTTTTGTCATAAAATTTATACGATAGAAGGTCTAAGACCTTGTAAATAATGATAATAGATCTAAGACCAATATGCAAATGTGCCGTCAAAAATGGACAAAAGATGACACTTGCGTCTTCATCATTGTTTTTTTTTTCTTAATATTTTTTTTCAATTAATGATTGATAATAGAACTATGCCAAATTCATGAACAACGTGTCGCCCTGGTCCTTTTTTGTAGTTTAAAAATTAATGATAATTAATTCTGCGGCGAACTTTGCTAAATCGTTTGTCTGTGTGAACTTTTCCTTTTACTTCCCTTCACTCTTTTCCCCCATTATACTTACACACACACACACACACAGAGCTACAAGCTCGCATACACACAACTGTTCTATGATGAGTTCCTCAGTTGCCGTGAGCCTGATGAGTTTTTGTAGCGGTCGAGTCTAGCTTTAGGTTGAATCATGCGACCGCTGCGTGTGGAAAACTTAAACTCCTGGTTTCTTCTATGGTTGATATCTTTGGTTACATCTAGACATTTTTTCAACAGTAGCCACTTATATAGATCAATGAAAAGTGGTAGGTCCAGTTTAATTATTTTACTCGCTCTCTTGATCAAGCTATCTATTCTACTCTTATCTTTTGAAAGAGCTGAACCTCCCCAACAAGTGATGCCAAAACAAATAATGCTTTTTATGGTTGCATTGTAGAATAAAGTCATAATAGTTTTATTAACATTAAAGGAATTGAGTTTTCTTTAAAAGTACAACATTTGGTTTAACTTTTTACATAAATGATCAATATGAACATGCCAGTTTAACTTGGAATCTATTGTCAGGCCTACATATTTGTAGCTGTCGACAATTGTAACAGTCCTGTCTTCAATCGAGAGAGGAATCACTATATCTTTCTTTATCCTATAATCAAAAAGCATTTCTTTTGTCTTATTAACATTTAGTGTCAGGAAATTTTCTCCACACCACTCATAAAACTTTTTTTTTACCTAGGCTGTATAACCATCCTCTGAAGTGCTTAAAAGGCCTTGTATAGTTGTGTCATCGGCAAATTTAATAAGACGAGTGTTTTCTTCGGTGGCCCTGTACTCATTAGTGTACATTGAATATAAAACTGGGGATAAAACAGAACCCTGAGGAGCGCCCGTGTTAGTTACTATCTTTTCTGAGCATTTTCCATTGATATTAACAAACTAGGGGCTGTTTGTGAGGACATTATTCAAGAAGCCTTCCTCAAGAAAGAAATGCTATTAATGTATTATCAATCTCAAGAAGGGGATGTGAGATGTGAAGCAACCCTGTAGCTTCTGTAAAAAGTTCATACATTAATGCCTGTAGCTTCTGTGAACATTTCATACATTAATGCCTGTAGCTTCTGTGAAAATTTCATACATTAATGCCTGTAGTTTCTGTGAAAATTTCATACATTAATGTCTGTAGCTTCTGTGAAAATTTCATACATTAATGCCTGTAGCTTCTGTGAAAATTTCATACATTAAGGATCCTTTTTACCAATCAAAAATTGGGATGTCACTGTTTCATTTTGTGAAATCGTGAGATTGAAGGGATAGGGTCTGTCTATCATTAGTAGAAGTAGTAGTGCTTTTTTTTTATCTCTTCATTTTGGGATCTTTGTTCATTCGTGGCAGCATTATTTCTGCCGCAAATTGGGGTCTTCAAAAAAAAAATTCAGAGGGGCTTGAGAGTGTTAAAAATGTCCTGGTGAATAATTAACAGTAAAATCTAAAATACAATATCTCAGAAAAAAATACACGCAGTACTTTTATTTCCGTATTTGGATTGTGAGTAATTTATTTACTTTTGTGGTGTTGGGCGAATTTAGTACTTCGACCCTGTCGTTATTGTCCTCACGAAGTTAGTCGATGTATTGCTGTAATCTTCACCTTGTTCACTAATTGTGTATTGTAATGTATTAATAAATGTAATCCTGAAGAATATTACATAAGTTATGGGGAGTTAATATATACTTGTGAATCAATACAGTTTGTCTTATCTTATCTTCCCTCAGCTTTAGGATCAGTACTTACCGGGCGGATTTTTTAATAGGCCTTCGCTGATTATACCTGCAACACAATAACACAATTAGTTAAGTTTCGTTGCCGAGAAAATATGGAAAGAGCCTTATGCTATCTATAAAATGGCTTTTTACTCAAAGTTTCAATTATAATTTCAGGTATGAAATAGAAAGTTGAGGCCTGGATAGTCAGCTTCACCTCAGTTTAAGTTTGGCAGACTAAGAACATTGAAAACTGTGGGGTTAGCACAATAATGCAAGCATTATTCCCTAAAAATGCCCAACGAACACTATATTGCTTCAATTCAATTATTTGTCTTCTCTATATAAAATTGCTTGGTTGAGGAAGAGTCCTCTCCTTTCTCTCTCTCTCTCTCTCCCTCTTTCACCATTCTTTTTCTCAGTCCTATCTCCCGTTCATTTTCCAACCTCTTCCTCTCCCCGTTAAAGAAAAAATACGTGTTTTTTTGTAGATTCCTTGTATATGTTGAAAGCACCCATCACTAAATACATGGTATCACTTAGACACAAGAGTCCATTATTGCTCAACCTAATTAAATTGTTTAACTGCTTCTACCTGTATAGCCGAATAAAATGTTTCTCAAGACCCAAATTAATGATGATCAAGTAAACTCTATGGAGTGCATGTTTTTTATTGAGCATTTCTTTTTTGTGTGTGGAAATCAAAACAAAAACAACAACAACAACAACAACAACAACAACAACAACAACAACAACAACAACGACAACAACAACAAAAATCAAGTTAAAAAGGCGATGACGACGGAAAAAGAAATTAAAACTATGTTCCCCTATGCCACCCCCCAAAAAAAAAACCAAAACAAAACAAAATCATAATCGCCAACAGGACTAAGCTTGTCAACATACTTTTCTAGGTTATTCTCTTTATGGAATGTGAGCTCTCGGTTTGTTTATGTCGTATTCTTTTTTTGTGTTTTTTTTCCCTCCTCTCTAATTTCATCAGTTTTACAGCACTATTGCTGTCTTTGTGTCTTTATACCTTTATGTCCTATTCGCGCGTCGAGTCTCTGCTCACCCTACTTATTAGTTATTATGTCCTTGCTTTACATTGTATGAATTAGGATTATAGACTTGTAGGTAAGTAGCTATCCACTTTGTTAAGGTAACTAATTTGTTTCAATGCTGTTCTTTGTGTTACGTGCTAATTCGTCATGTAAGGAATTAAATTCTTAAATTTTTACATCAATTATTTCCCTTCAATGCTGCTGTACATGTACCAGAGATATTCTCGAGACAGTGTGCGAAGTGACGTCACAGTGTTAAAGAAAGGGAGAGGCTGCGTGGCGCATTCTGGCATTGGGGCGACTGCAGGCCCAGCTGAAAGCGTTTTTAGCTTTCAGCGTGCTCCCCCTACCACTAGAAGAGACAATTGAAGAACAGTGGCAAAGCCTGCAAGAGAGCTGGAAGGAAACATGGTCAACTGGTTTGGGCAAGAAGTTCAGAAAACACAAGGAGTTGATCTCAACTGACACCTGGACACGCATCACGGAAAGGAAGAACTCGAAACACAAGATCAACCAGGCACAGGGCATAGAGGAAAAACACTTACTACAAGCTCCATACTTGGAGAAGGATAGAGAGGTAAAGAAAAGTGCCAGGAAAGACAAAAGAAATTCATTCAAATAAATATGAAGAGACTTTATGAAATCACAAGGACTCTCTCGGGGAAGAACGGAAACCCCAGCCGCTCCGTCAAAGACAAGAATGGAAAATTGATATCTGGCGAAGAAGAACAGAATGAGGTGGGCGGAGCACATCAAGGAAACGCTCAACAGACCTGTCCCACTGGCCTCATCAGATTTTTATCCCACCACCAACTGAGCTCCTTGACAACACCAAGCTTCCTAGCAGGGCAGAGATCGCCACGACCATTAAGTTTCTCAAGTCAGGAAAGACAGGAGGTCCAAACGACAGACCACCTGAGGCTCTTAAAAAGCCGACATACAGACCTCAACTGACATGCTGCTCCCACTTCTATGCAAAATCAGATCTGGGAACGGGAGTAAGTTCCAGAAGACTGGAAGAGAGGACACCTTGTAAAGCTGCCCAAGAAAGGGGACCTGTCATCCTGCACTAACTGGCGAGGAATCATGTTGTTATCCATCCCTGGCAAAGTTTTAACAAAAA